>VWZT01011242.1:215336-312826 GCA_013397055.1 Pachycephala philippinensis
CATCCATCCATCCATCCATCCATCCATCCATCCATCCATCCATCCATCCATCCACCATCCATCCTTACATCCTTCCATCCATCCATCCATCCATCCATCTCCCCTCCCTCTCCATTTCTTCCTCCCTCCTCTTCCCTTCTCCCTATGACCATGCCACTGCTTACTCATCCCTGACACTTTGCAACCTTTTTTATTTTCCTATTTGGCAACCAGGAACTGCTGATGGGGGCTCATCTGTGGGCTCTGTGCTGCCTCACCTGAAGTGGAATAAGACTTCTCTTATTCAGAGAGCAGAGACAAGTTGATAGGTGGTGTTTTACCCCTCTCTGAAACTCAGGGTCTGCTTTTTGGAGGCTTTTTCAGCGGCTGTTCATGAATTGATAGTTCAAAATTGTACTTGCAATAACTTATTTCTGGAGCTTTTCTATTGTGCTGTCTGTGCTGGCAATTAATTATTAAGGCAGCTTATTTACAGGCAGTGCTTACTTTTGTCTAGCACCTCCAGAGAGATGTGAATAGCAACATTTTTCCTTGCTGGCACAGAGAGGCAGATTCATCCTCTTTCAGGGCAAGACTGTAATCCAAACAATAACTCTGAGCGAGAGTCAACCTTGGTTTTATAAAAAGAAATTCAGCCTTTGAAATCACATGTATAGGCCAGTAACCTTGGACTTGTTTGCTGATGCTTTTTTGAAGTTTTTATTTGTTTGTTTACACTTTACAGCAAAGGCTGCTCTCAGTTATTCCCATGCTCCGAGGTTGTAGTCTCTGTAGCTCTTGCACTGGAGCACTTTACAGCTGATGATTAAAAGTCTGGGAAATATGAGTCCCTCTTCCTCTCATCCCTGTCAATGGGAAGGACATCCCTGTCCCTGGGAGGACATGCACAGTGCTGTCACTCAGTGCTGACAGTTCAGCTCCCCTCCAACAAGCTGCATTTTGCTGTGCAGCTGCAGCCTGGGGACAGTGCTGGCTCCTTTGTCACCCCTTGCACACAACAGAGGCTGGACAGAAAGTCCTTGTGGATATTTTGAGCATCAGCCTTCTCTGTCCCAGGGCTTTGGATCATCTCCTGTCCCAGGCTGGGGAAAAAGGCAGGAGCTGCAGCCTCTGCTGCCTGAGGCCCAGTGGGAGAAGCCATCTGCAAGTCCTTGTGGGCCTGTAAAAGTAAACATGATGGAGGTGTGACCCATGGTTTCACTAAGAGCTGGTTAAAAGCCAAAACCACACTGGAATTTGTGGTGTATTTTTTCCCTTTTCCTTCATGGTAACTAGAAGCCACCCCATAAAAGACAGACCTGGGCCAACCAAAACCCAACGTGCATGAGCACTGGCATTTTTCCTTACCCTTGTGTCTCTCTGCTTGACTTCTGCTTAGAAAGTTTAACCAAGAAATCACAAATCCACCCACTTTGAGACACCAGCTCTGCTGTTTATCTGCATTTTTCCAGTCCCAGCAACAGTCACGATGCTGACGGGGCCATGGCTGTAACCATGTGCTGGAGAGGCCTCTTTCTGTTCAGAGAGATTTGGGGATGTCTCTGTCCATCCCCTTCCCCTCGCTCCAATGGGACAGGAATCCCGTGCTGGGCTCAGTACCAGGGTCTTGCTTCCAAGTCTGGCTCCTGAAATTGCCACAGTTCCTCCATGGACTCACAGCTGGGCACTGTATCTGCAGGAACAGGCTCGTGGGCTGCTCTACAAACTGCCCAGGCACTTATGCACTCCCTTAACTCATGATCAAGACCTTGTCTTGCCTAGAGAGACAACACAGAGATGCTCATGGTGCTCGCCCAGAGCCAGGGCTGCCCTACCCCTGCTTCCCAATGGTCCTTTCTCTCCCTTCAGACAGTGCCTTTGGCAATGAGCAGCACACTAAAGCAAGACCCCCACGGCTTTTCCTGCCCCGCTCTTCAAAATAACAGCTGTGCCCTTGGAAGGCTCTTTTTCACTCAGAGAAATTCCATTTTATCCTCTTTTGCTCCCCCACAGCTGTGGCTCTGGGCTGTGGCAGCTGCAGGACTGAGCAGGACCACAGGGCAGGAGTGTTTGCACCCGCTGGCACCCAGCCCGATGCTCTGCCTCTGGCACCCAGCTCGACCCTCTGCTGAGGCACATCCAGGGGCTGTTCTCTCTCCCTGCACTTTAAAGATGTGCTTGAAAATAAAATGAGAGCTGCCCGTGGTGTTCCAAGGAGACAGCTGCTGGAGAAAGTCCCCTGCTGATTTTGGACAAGCAGGAGGACAAGAAAAATTGTTTCCAACCCTTCCAGAGGCAGAAGAGGCAAAAGAAGCATTTTCTGAGGAGGGAGGCTCAGCTGTCTCTCACAGTCTGCACATCTTCACAGCTTCCCTTGGATCAAAACCCCTCAAACCTGGCAAGGACGGTGCTGTGGATAAACAGAGGAGCAGCACTGGGTGTCTGGGTTTCAGGGCCCTGCATTTGTGCTGTTCTTGCCCCTCTCTCACCACTTGCACTCCAGAGCAGTGGAGATCATTCCCATCAGCCATATTTATGTGCTTTCTGCATTTCTTTTTTCACCCAGTCTCAAAAGCTGCCAAGCAGCTGGAAACTCTGAATGATTCTATGACCTCGAGCACGTTTTGGGTGGAGCCCTGGTGCCTATCGTGGGCTGTAGCACTGGGGACTGTGTTGAGCATGGTCCTGCTGTTGTGTGGTGATTAACCTGCTCACCCCAAACTTCCCAGATCTGCTTAGTGCAGCCGGTATTCCTGGCTTTGAACACAGTGCAGGGGGCTTTAACCTTGCAATGCTGCCTCCCTGCCCGTAACAGGGAGATTGCCCAGCCTCCCAGGGAGGAGAGCTCCCAGTGCTGTGGGATGTGTGTGCAGAGACCTTCAAAGCACCACAGGGCTCCTGATGTGCTCCTGCAGCCCCCCAGAGCAGGCTGCTCATGGAGGTGACTGAGGACCACCTGGGAAAGGAGCATTCACCACATAAAGTCCTTCGAGTCCGCCTCTGCTGCAGAGATGTGTTCATCTTGTGTCACAGGCTCTGAAATTCATTCCAGTGATATATGCCTATGGGCAGCAGCAGCCTGACCTGGGGAAAGGGGTTTTTCATTCATGTAGGCACAGGGATTCCAGGGTTTGGTGTCTGCGAAGCTGCAGGGGTTCCAAAACAGTGCTGGAAATGTTGAAATAAATAAACAGCGGGGTTGGTGTTTTCCCTGTCCTAATAGATCCAGCCTCTGCGTGCTTCCCCAGCGATGTGGGCTGGGGTCCAGCCAGGAAGGGAGTGTGCTGGGGGTATCCAACAGCTCCAGGAGCTCTGCAGAGGATGAGGGAGATGCTGACACGTTATTGTAGCTGATTAACGCCATCCATCAATGCCTGATTAAAACGAGCTGAAATGTTTTTTCTTCCTCTGCAGCAGAAGAGCTCTCTTATGCAGAAAGTGCTTCTCTTAATTACCACTCTGTAAACCCTCAGCGAGACAGAGCATCAGCATTGTAGCTTAATTCCTCTCTGTGGTAATAACCTTCTCATTTCATAAGTGCATAAGGCAGGATAATACCTATGGGTTTTGGTGCTTTGCTTTTCTTTTTTTTTTCCCTGTCATTTGTATCATAAGTGTCCTTTCAGTGATGGAATAGCAGAAAATGCAACAGGATGGCAATTCCTACAGCAATTAGAAGCAGAGCCATGCTGTAACCCTTGTGTGGGGCAGGGGAGTTCAGGCTGAGATTGCAGATCCAGCTTTCACAGCTGGCTTGTTTCTATTATCTGCTCATCTGTGCTGTCTCAGATTCTGGGTGAAACCCCAGCTTGGCTGACATCAGGGACAAAACTCCCATTTGCTTCAATAACTTTGTTATTTAATCCACTTCTTTTTTTTTTTTTTTTTCCCTTTTAAATGCTGTTACATGCTTCATTTAAATAGATAAAGTTGCTTTTTAAAGTGGTTTAAAGCACAGGCACCTCAGCCACTTAGAGAAGTGTCAGTGGGCTTGTGAGAAAGTGTAACTTCATTGTGAAACCTGATTGTGGCAACAATCCCCCTAAAAAACTTGGACATAGCTGGCACTCATGCACAGCAACAACAGTGAAAGGGCATATGTTGAACAGGGTGTGTGCCTAATCCTGTGTGGTGAGATTTGGACAGGATCATGGGAGGCAGAGAAAGGGATGAACAGATGTGCCCAGGAAGATGCTGTAGCCCTGAAATGCTGGCAAAGCACAGACAAAAAGGCATTGAGGAATTTTTGGAAATCAGAGCTAAAAACGATTTTTGGCTGGGATAAATGCAAGAGAGTGAAGGTGAAATATAAAACAAATGCAGGGGAGGGTGGGTAAAATATAAAACAACGTCAGTCACAGGAGGGGCTGTGAAGCAGGCACAGGGGGAGAGAGGAGCAAGAGTCACCCTGTGTTTGTCCCCTTTGCCCTGCAGGCATGTGCAGAGAGTGGGAAGAAAATCTTGATAATGGTTTTCCAGCTGCCTGCTGGGTTAAGAAGGGATTGTTCCAGCTGAGCACAGAGGGTGGTGTGGTGGCAGGACAGAAAAATGCCATGGCACCTTGCACCTCAGTCCCTTCAGCAGGGATAGGCTGTACCCAGCCCCTTCCCAAACATCAGGGCAAAACACAGCCAGTGAAATCCAAAAAAGCCCTTTTTCACTTAAAAGTTGTGCTTTTTTTGCCTTCCATTGAGAGCAGTACAAAGAGCTGGGGAAGGGCTGGTTCAGCACGGGAAGGGGAGAGGGCAGAGGAGAGCTGAGGGTGAGGCAGGGGCAGGGGGATGGCAGCCTCAGCAGGCACCGTGGAGATGTGCAGGGTGAGGAGGCTGGAGAGGGACCCAGATTCTGTGCTGGGTGATGGGAGGCTGGAGAGCCCCACGTGAGGCAGGGATAAATGCTGGAAAAACCTTTGGGTGTCACAATCAGCAATCTGAGCTTTCCCATGCTGTTGCTACAAGAGGAGAGGAAAGTCTACCTGTGCCAAAGTGGTTTTACAAGGTGGGCTTGGACAAGGAGAATCAGTACTGCTCTCCACATCCGTGGGCCTGGATGAGCCAGAAAGCGGTCATGGAGCCCCAGAAATTCAGGAGCAGAGCTATAAGCTTCACCTGGTTACCTGAATCATAGACCAAAAGAAAACAAATCCAACTTTTTGCTCCATTTTTTTGGAGGTTTTCAGACAGCAAGTCAGACAAACCCTTTTCCCAAGCAGAGAAATGGGGCAACCTTCGAGCACCTCTCAAAGTCCCAGTCCAGTCTGGAACCACGGTCCCTTCTCCACCCTGGGACCAGATCCGCTCCTTGTGCTGAGAAGCAGAGCAGCTCCAGGCAGAGCAGGGGAAAAGCTGTGTGATGTTTGCTGTGCAAAGCTCCACAAATGCTTTAGTCCTACAAATGCCCTTTCTCTTGGCTGGTGCACCCAAGGCATTGACTTCTCCCTAAGGAAGGAGGGATTTTTTTCTTGTTTCCAGAGGGGCCTCTCTGAGGTCTCCACACCCAGCTACAGCCACAGCCACACAAACAGTGTCCAGAGCTGGGGACAGCCGGGGCTCTGAGCCTTGTTCCAGGCTGAGGTTCACCTTGAAGAACCTGAACAAATGACCAAACTGACAGCCTGAAAAATGCAAAGACCTGAAATGACTCTGCAATCAGTTTTACCCAGTTCTGGCAATGCCACATTCTGGTCAGCCCTGCATGAGACACGAGGGACTCCAAAGTCCCAGGCAGACAAAGCAAACTGTAATCCCCAGAAGAAGAACAGGCTGTTTCAGCCTGATAGGGAATGTGGCTCTCCAGGGAGATGCCTGGAGGCAGGACTGTTCTCCAAGTGCTGCCTCTGGCTTACCACAGCATCAAAAGGTAAAGGTTGCAAAAAGTCTTAATGGCTCCAAAGCCCGAATAATGCATAATTGGTGTCCTCTGTAGGTTTTTGGTGGTTGATTCTGATAAGCAAATACAACAACCTCAGAAATCCCATGACTTCACAGGGGCAAATACTAATTTTTGTATGCCTTGCCCAAGACAACTTACCTCTGCCTTCTTCCCTTCTCCTCTCTCCAGCATCTTGCTCCTGCATCATTGCCATTTGAAAAACTTCCAGCAAGAATTTTCCTGTCTTTCCTTGTTCTTCATCCTCATTTCTAGACACAGTGTCATTTTAACACCTAGTTGTTCTAATTACCTAATTATCTGTCTCACACAATTGTGATTCACAGCTGTAAAATGTTCTTTAGCTTCTGGATGAACGTCTCATTCAATTCCTCTCATGGAAACCAAGGTGCTGTTGTTTTGCTAGGAGCAGAGGATGGCCTGAAGCCAGAGAACCATCTCCCACTGCAAACTGAGCTGGACCTGGCTTCTGTCCCCGTGGAGATGTCCCCAAGACCTCATGGGCCACATCTCTGTGTGCCACCTCTGCAGGCTGGTGGAGGTGCAGAGCGGGGAAAGTGCAACATTCAGGAGACAACTTTAGCATTCCTTATTTTCCCTGGCAGAGCCAGATCTCCCTGTGCGGTGTTTTGGGGTTCTACTATTTGTAGGGATGGAGGCACAAGCTTCTCAGGGCTTAAGGTCCTGGAGGAAGAAGTTCCAGAGGTGAAAAGACACGAAAGCAGACAGAGCTGAGGTCTGTCCTTCCCCTGCCTTCTAAATAAACTCAGTGCCCATCTAAATATCTCTTCAGCAGCTCCTGAGGGCTCCATCAGCCCTTTGAGAGACTGAACTCACATGACTCAAGTTTTTCCAGTGTCTGAGTCATGAGCTTCTGCACCACGGCACGATGAGCTAAGTTAATGTGCTGCTTCTGCAAAAGCAGTAACAGTGCCTGAATCTGCATTATTTTGGGGATTTTTTCCTAACTCCAAATGTTCCTATCTTGAAGAAAGCATTGTTGGGAAATGTTGGAAAGTAGCACAAACTGCAGCAATGCCGTGGGACTTGGAATGCTGAGGCTTGTCCCAGCGCAGGGACACGTCCCCAGATACCCACAGGAGCTGAACTGTGAAACAAGTGCAATCCAGCAGCCAGGGATCAGCCTCTTTCCCTCTATGTCCTGTTGCAGTTAAAGCTGTCAGAAACAGAAAAGTGTCTGTTTATGCCACTCTGCGGGGTGAGGAAGTTATGAAGTTTGAAAAGCAGACACCTGCCATATGTTCATATATTGACTGAAAGCCTGGGAACTGCCAGTCTATATTTCTTGGAGCAGGCTTTCCATATTTATATTTTTCTTGATAACTGCTAGATTCCATGGATATGCACTGGATTTACCAAGCTAGTGCAGGAAAGAAGGTGCTGACAATCTCTGGCTCAAGTTTGTGGGGTTTGAAGTGTGTGGCAGAGACAGCGTGGCAGGTGCCTGTGAATGTCCTTCTGTAAATGTGAGCAAGGGTAGAGACACAAGCAGGTGGGGCTGTTTTTCCATGTTTTCCAAGAACATTATTACTGGTAAGTTAAATACCCTACAGCACAAATAGAACAAGACTCAGCAATCAGTTTGTGGCTTCTGTGGACACCAAGCCATGAGACCTTTTAGCCTGGCAGTGCTCAGTGTGCAAAATATGAGAAAATTTGAAGCTGGCCTCTGAGTGACAGAGAGCTTCATTTGGAGGGTTTGAAATTCCAGCGAGGATTTCCCTGACAATGCCCATGCCTTAAAGCAGGCCAGTGTCCTGTGCAAAGGAAATGCTGGAGAGCTGACCCGCCTTTCCCTGGGGTGTGTGGGAGGGGAAGGCTGCACAAGAAGCCTTTTGCTTCAACACTGGCACTTCCCTGTTGCCTGGGAATATGCTGGATGATCTCCTGGACACCTCAAATGTGTTCCCACTCTTCAGGAGAACCAGGCATGTTCATACCCAGGAACTCCAGAGCTCTGCTCTTGAACCAGCACCACTGATGCTGCTCCTCCCTTTTCTTACCAGACCCGTGCAAGGACTGAGCCCACTTGACATGTGTGGAGCCAAGGCTGGATTAGGAGCTGGAGCTCTTGCTGACACATCCAAAGTGCCTGATTAGGAAAATAAGACACCCAGATGCTCTGTAATGGGGGTAAGCTCCAGGAAATTTACTTTTTATTTTATTAATTGATGCCTTAGGTTTTAGCTTTTCTATTTTTCAAATTCTGTATTCCCAGTGTGTAACTCTGCAGTGTCCTGGAGCCTGTGAGCTGCTGCTCTCTCATGCTGAGACAGACAGAACAAAGCCTCTCCAGGCTGCTCTCCAAGGGCACCCAGCCCGGCCTAGGCCCAAAATGTGTAACCCAGCATCTTGAGAAGGGGGGCAAGCTGAGGGGAAATTCCATCATTAGCTAAAGTTTAATTGGTGAAATTGGGTTGAGATGCAAATGGAGCAAAGCTATAAAAGTGTGAAGAACTCGTGACTCGGGGTCCATCTTGGGTGCAGCCTTTGGCCTGCCCAGGGTGTGCCTCTGAAGGCCTTTCAAATAAATATCCACCTTTATTCCCTTCCTCCTGTCTAGTCTCTGTTTCTAGGTTGGCCTCTTTAGGCATCAAGATACATATATATATTTATATTTATATTTCTATAAAGGGACCCTTTTCAGAGCCCCTTTGTTTCTGCTGCTGTGCAAAAGCCCCCTCCAGACATACATTAGAGAGCTTCACTGCCTTGGAAATGGCTTGTTTGCCTACTAAGGGAGGAAAAAAACATCTCTGAAGTTGGTGCCTGAGCAGCACTTATATCTCAATTATCTGCACATTGCTTCTCTGTGTGTGAGATTATGAGCTAACACGGTTTTCATGGCTTCATCAGCACCAGTTTAAGAGCAATATTTATCCCTGGTCATGTCAATTCTTTGGTCAGCTCAGCAACAAAGGTGATGCTTGCTGCCCTCTTGCTGGAGACTCCGCTAACGAGCTGAGTGATTTATTCATTTAGGGCAGGGAAATCTGGAGCTTTATTCCAGAGGCCCTGGTGGAAAATTTGCATGAAAATTTCATGCTGCTCACTTGCAGGAGCCCTACCCTGCTGCGCTGCCCTTCCCCTCACTGCAGGAAAGGGTCCTGCTGTGCTCCAGCAAACCCTTTAATAGAAATACTGAATGCAAAGGGGTTTTTATTGTAGTTGTTGTTGTTTTGAAAAAGTCATGGGAGCAGGAAGTTGTCTGTTAAAAAAAAGAAAGTTGGACTGTAGAATCCTGGGTGGCTTTTTGACAACTCTGGCCATGTGTTGAAACATCAGAAGTTTGCCTGGTCCCATTAAAGATCAAAAAATCCCCTTTTAAAAACTTTGGATATGCAGGAAAACAGTTTCCCAGTTCTGGAGCAAAGGGGCAGACCAAACTGGCTCAGCGGGTCTCTAGTACCTGGATATGAAATTAAATTTGAGTTTATTCTACAAAATCAGGCTTCATCTCCTCAAATGGGATTTGCTGTAGGTCTGGTCACACTTGCATTTTGACTTTGTCCTGCTTGCTTAACTAAAACTACTGCAGGCATTGACCAGGCTATCTAATATCTATTCCAGATAATAGTCTTTGTGTTTCATGAATAATGTGGGGATCCCAAACCCATGCATGCATCCAGGCTGGGTGCTGCTCTGTGCTGGGCTGAGCCCCTGATGATTGCTGACCCCTGGGACTTCCCTTTCCCCATTTCTTTGCAGGAGGAAGGAGCAGGAAAGAAATAAAAATTAAACTGATATTTTATTTTCTCTTTTCAGTGGAGAAACGTGTTGGCCCGTTTCACATGGTCGAACCTGGAAACCTGGCTTCAAACAGAGGGGGTTTGCTGTATGAACCCCAGTGAACAGGGGAGCATGGACAGGGGTGATATGTGTGGGACCTGATGCCACTGTCCCAGCTGGTCATTGTAACCCTGACCTCAAACCAACCAGCAGCTGGACACAGCCTCTGCTCTTGTCTCTGGCACCCAAATGCCATTGGGAGAGGGAGGCATCTGCAGGAGGAAAAGCCTAGGGTGGCTTCAGGGGGGGTTCCTTGGTGGAGACATGACTTGGACTGCTGGGCTTGATCTTTTAGGCAAGTCTGGGTCTCTCCTGCATGGAGGGTAAATTTAGGAGTGCAAGCCTTGGGGTTGTTGATTTAATGACCATTTGGGCAGCCCTCAGAGGGAGATGCTGAAGCAGAGATGTCTCTGAAGGCTCTCAGGGACCACACACGACCCCTCTGAGCGCTGCCACCAAGCGCCTGCATCCCTTCCTGTGTGGGGCTCAAGGCTTTGGGCTATTTCTGAGGGAAAGGCAATTTTGTCCTCTTATTGTCGGTGCTCCCAGCGCTCCCTGTACCAACTGCCTCAGGGGCCTGGGTGGCAACTGCTCTGCTGAAACTCCCAAGCAATAGATACCTTCTATAATTGCACCTTCGAAGCAGTTGACTGGCTCCTGCGACGAGCTCTTGAATAATTGAAGCAATATTTGCAGGGTTTGCGCTGAAGTACTAACAGCTGTGGTATGTTTTGATATTTATGAAGCCAAATAAATTATGGATTAGTCAGTGCAGTGAGCCCAGCATGATGCTTATTACTTCTGGAGTGCCGGAGCCGATGGAGTGCTATTCATCCCCTTTTACTTCCATTGTGTGGCTGAGTATGACTGGTGTCTATTACTGGACTTAATAGAGCTTGCTTTCAGGTTTAAGTTCCAGTCCCTGAGAGCTGATGGGGTGTTTTAATTTGTTCTTCACTCTACAGGCTTTTGAAAGACGTGCTGGGACCATATCTCAGGGTCACAGGCCATCACATCGGCTCACAGATGTGGAGGTGATTGTTTCTGCTGTAATGGGGCTGGGTGCTGGCAGAATTAGCAGAAATTCTTGGCATTAAACTGGGAGTTATACAAAATCCAATCTTTTTGGCAAGCTGGTCTGTGGGTAAATATTGTATGTATTCTCTAGGATGCCTCGTTCACTGCACAAACTTTTCCTCAGAACAGAGCCAGCGCGTGTGAGATTAAACTCTTCACTCCATTTTCTATTATCTGAGAAGGTATTTCTTTATGGATGAAAAAATTTTCACTTCACAAATGTCCTGAATATATTCCAAATTTCTCCCCATCAGTGGGAGCTGCCTGCTGGGAAGGGATAAGGAGGGAGCAAATAACCCTTTGGAGCAGCAGATGGCATCCTACCACTCGAAAGCTTCCCGGCGCTGGAAAGTGTAATAAATATATAACAGCAAGTGCCTGTGCTCTGCTCATAGCTGCACTCAGCAACTTGGTAGAACATTGAGGGGTTAGGAATCATTCCTTTACAAATCCAGGACTTCCTCTGTTTGTTGTCCGTGTTTTCTGGGATGAAAAGAAATATCTGCAGCTGGTCTGCTCACCCAGATCCACCCGGTCCATGCAGCCCACAGAGTGTGCCCTGATAAAGTGGGCATAGGGAGCTGGCTGGATAAATTGGGGTTGGAATGGGCATTGGAACTAGGTGACCTTTCAGGTCCCTTACAACCCAAACCATGATTCTATGAAATTGTGCCATAAAGTGCCTATTAGTCTGCATAAAAAGTTACAAAGTCTAGAATAGCTGTCTCAGCTGCAGAGATGGTCCGTGTAGACACCTGCATTTTACTACATCCCTCCACGAATCTGGCTGACATCAGTCCAGAAAAAAATGTGGCACTATAACTTTTCCCAAAAGCATCTTCCTACAGGAGTCCCCAGAAGAGGTAACCCAGAGCCACTGCAGATAGGGGAAGTCTTTGCATCCAGTGAAGTGGGGATTAATTCCTCTTCTTTTCTTTCTTTCCTGAAGATGCTGAGTGAGGGGATGAAGGATATTTTCTCTTTAAAATCCTGACGTAGGAAAAGGCTGTACTTTTCCAACTGTTATTGGTTGAGGCAGAGTTGCAGATTTTTTAAAGGAAGTTTTGGCTGTGTTTCTGGCTGCTGGGTGCTGTGTTGCAAGATAAATTGTTCACAGCCTGCCTCCAGAGACAAGTGAAAAAAGTTTCTCTTATCCCAATTTCCTTGTAAATGATATAATTATCAGAACCATCACAGTGAAAACAAAAGTCTCCTGGGTCACAGAGACATGAGGTTTGTTTCCAGGGTTTCTACTTTCAAAAAATGACTCTTCAAGAATAAGTGCAGCCCACGGTGCAGAGACGATAAGGATTAAAATTGATTCCGTAGCTCTGGCTTTGGTTTCCACTGAGAGTTGGGATATTGTTTGCTCCTGTCCTTTACAACAGCTTCATCATCATCATCTGACAAACACCTTATCACCAGCTCTGGTACTGATAGTCCTGCAGCAGTGATTTCTGCTCCTGTCATGGCATCAGCCCCTCTCTGTCTTTCAGCACACCCCCTGACGCGTGCTTGCTGCTCGCATTCCACTGCTGATTTCCTCAGTGACCATTAACTTCCATGAGCACAAGATGCAGGACAAAATTGCAGGCATGGCTGGTGGCTTTTGGGTGAGAATGTGCCCCTTTCTGTTCCCCCCCAGCACTCTCAGCATCGTTATGGCTGCGTGTGTTTCTTGCTCCTGGCAGCTGCGAGGGTGCCGGCTGTGATGAGCAGCTCCGAGTCTCTGCCTTGGGGGAAGAGCTGGGAGCCAGATCTCAGCTGTCTTCAGCTCACACTGATTTCCAGACTCCTACAGATTTCCCACAGAGGTTTGATAGCTGGGAAAATTAAGCTTACTGTGTTAGTCTTGCCTTTCTCATCTGCCTCCTGGCACCTGTCTTAGTGCACAGACTGAAAACATCTGGAGAGTCTCTGTGTTTCTCATGGGCATGACCCTAACCACGGCAGGGGAGGGACTCTGTCTCAGGATGGGCTATGCCTCCTTGGGGTCTCATTTCCCCCTTGCTCTGCAACACTTTTTAATAGGTGACAAACTTTCGGCATCACATGCCAGACTCCTGTGATGGCCACATTTCCTCGTGTGTGCCACGGCTCATGTGATGGCTGCATTTCTCTGATGTCAAAGGAGCTGAGTACAGGCAAAACAACATCCTGAATTCTCTGCTTCCTGCCCATCCAAATGGGAATTTACAGGAAAAAAAAGTTAACCAGGAACTGTCACAGCCACAGTCTGGGCTCCTGACTCTCCGCACTCTTCTCCTGTGGTGTCTCAGAGCAGAACGTGGAGTGGAGCATTCGCCTTGTTCATGCTGGGTTTGGTTTTCTGAGTGAAGAGCTAAGCCTCAATTCAAGGTGCTCCCAGGCAAGGTGGTGGGGAGCAGGTGCTCAGGATCTTCTGCAGGCAGGCTCCAAATACTCACTGGAAATTACATGTCAGTTCGAGTTACTGGAGCTGCTCAGCACAAACTGCAGTTCAGGACACTGACAACAGCTGTTGCAAAGACACTGTAAGGATTCCTTTTCCAGCAAGGATGAGAGCTATCACATCAGCTCAGAGACTTGTTTCTTGCTTTAAATTGACCCAAAAGGTAAATTTAAAGTGAAGGAAGGAAAAAAAATCCAGCCTGGAGGGAACCTTGCTATTCCACAGGAATACTGGAGCACAGTTTACTTTTGTGCTTTCCTGGGGCCTCGTTCCACATCTATTTGCTTTTTACTCTTCTTCGCTCTCAATCATGGAAATGGACATTTTGATTAAAGCTGTTCTTCCAATGAGGAGGCAGAACGTAGCATCATTTAATCTGAGTCTTTTCATGAATGTCTCAAAGCAAAAAGAAAAAAAAAATCATCGTGAATTAACTATTAGAATACAGAATTTATTTTGGTTATGGCTTATTGGGAGGGCTCACCACGCTGTTTTTATATTTGTCTCTTCCTAGTTTCCAAGGGGGTGGTGGGGTTTGGTTTCAGACTGTAACCACGCTGAATGGGGAGAGAATGGAAAGATGAAGTGGGAAGAGGAGACAGATCTTAGCAAGTGCCCTGAGCTCCACTCTCAGCCTCCAGCTGGGAGCTTTATTTTAGAGAGCAGAATAAAAATAAGCAAACATCAGGCTCAGTAAGGCACCATGATTAAGGAATTGGCAACTGAGATCTTGAACTTTTTGTCATCTTTTCAATTTTTGCCATTTACTCTTCTTTTGCAAATGGGAAGCAGGTAAGAAGTCCAGAGATGAATGAGAACCGCAGGGAGCCAGCATTTACTCAGGTCAAGGAAGAAAGTTGTCCTCAGCCCAGCCCTCAGCCAGGCAGGTCTGGGAACTCTGTGCCACAAAGGACCGTGGGGCAGATGTGCCCTGAGACCCAACACAGAAAGTTAAAACAACCTGAGTGAGCTTTGGGACAACATGAGCATGGCAGCAAATGCAGGAGCACCTCCCAGATACCAGCACTGGCCCCATAGCTTTGGCCTCCTCCACTAAACACTTTTCCCTGCTGCCAACAGCAGACTCCACTGGCCTTCCCATGGGAACATCTCACAGACCCTTTCTCGTTCACTCAAGTTATTTCCTTCCCACCCTTCAAAGATGCAGCATTTGTTTGGCTTGAGCTCGTAAGCAGAGCTTGGACAGGTTCACAAGCTCTGTGCCTGAACCCACAGACAATTACAGACACGGCTGGCTGCCTGGCTTTGTTAATTAGCTACCAGCAATGCCTCATTCTTCCCTCTGCGGTTTCCTTCCGAATTAGTAGGGCACTGCTCATTAGTTCTCTTCCTCTTTGGGATGCCACAGTTGAACATTATGGCAACCAGATATGCCAGCTAGCTGAGAGTATAAGCTTGATTTGTTTGGACAATAAAAAGAAAATACTAGCTGCATTTGGGTAATTAAGCAAAGTAACAGCAAAGCTATTTTGTACTGATGCAATCTGCTCTTCCCCGTCCCAGTGCTCCATTTTCTTGTTTCCTGATCTGCTGGAAACAAAGATTGGAGTAAGTGTCCTCAATCGTTTCTTGGTTTTGCTTTGAAGTATTAAATTTCTCTTCCTCTGAATCTGGTTTGGTCAAATGGGTGTCAGCTGATGGGAGAACACCCTGGCACTGATAAAGTGCAGCAAGTCAGCAGATGCCAGTGTGGGCTCAATTCAACCAGAAACAGCACTTCCAGCAACTTGATGCTTGTTTAATATCTTAACACAAAATAACAGCAGTAGCAACCAGGGTGGTAAAATAATGTTTTATTCCATGAATGAACAAACACTACCATGCCACATCCTAAAGTTCTTTCTACAAAAGATTGTGGACAGAGCAGATTTTTACATTTCTCGGTTCAAGTTCATTTTAGGCTCTCGAGCCTGTTCAGCGTAGCAAAATCTGGACACGCAGCATTCTTGTGGTCTATTTGGCATTTTGCCAGGTAAAGCAGATTTACACTGTAGTTCTTGTTCACACAATGTCGATGCACTGTAAATTAAAGGAGATAATCCCAACCAAACTAGGTAATTTCTGTGGTTTATCAATATATTTTTTCATGATGGTCAAAGTACAACCAACATTCAAAGCTTCAAAATAAAGGTAAGAAAAAAGACACACTAAAGAACACAATGGAAACATCATCATTGCTGTCAGGATGTGAGTTTACCCACAGTACTATGTGAAAAGTAGAAACCGGCATTGACATTCAAGCTGTTAAAACAAGAAAAGAAATTACATTAATTGTTATATTTCCAAGCTAGTACTTCTAAGGAGTCCTGATCAGCAAAGAAGTGTTACCGCATGCATGTCGAACACAAGACTAATATTGGATTGGGGATCTGACAAAGAGCTGACTTACATTCCTTTATATACAACAAAATGAAATATACAGTATTAATACTGGCTGTACATTTGGTCAGAATATTTTACAAGGAGCGACACTGTCAGAATTCTTATGACGCAGTACATGGAAGTTGATGGAGGTTGGATTCCTTTCTGAGAGCTGAATGCTTTCACAAGAAGCTTTAAAAGTTGCTTTCCACTGCTAAAATGAACAGTTAGACCTTTTAAAGCAAAAAATTCTCCTTTTTTTTTTTTTTTCTCTTTTATGGTTGTCAAAACTACTGTGAACAGAAGAGATAATTAAATGAGAATATGCTAATCATTGACCTGGAATAAAACTAAGCCACAGACAGCATGTGCAATAAATCTCTGCACATTGTCTCTGTTTAAATGGCTTTATAAGATGATCTGTGAGGTCTCTGGTACAAATTCCTGTACCACAGCCTCACCTAGCTGTTCCCCAACAGGTTGCCAACCATTTGTTCCAACACTAAAGGAAGAGAAAGAATAATCATGACTGTCGCATATTTTTCTACGTGGCAATAAAAATATCTCAATGTAAGCTGGTTTAGCTTATTTATGTGCATATTTTTCAAGGCTGCCAAAGAAAATACTCAATCTTGCTGGCAAGAGCTGTTTTGGGAACTCAAGAGTGAGTTTTTCTTTGCTTTATTCCAATAGATTCTTTAATATCTGGGTAGCTCAAGTCCCATTGCCTCATTAGACCCCTGAGGTCTAAAGTGAGTTGGTTAATTCATGGTATGTTTTTTCCCCATCCAGAACAAGCTGAGAAGCTAATAAGGAAAGCATGAGGCCCAATGAACAACAGAAGTAAAAGCCATACAGAATTAACACAATAATTACAGGAAGCTAAAGATCGGTGTAACTGTAGTGATATTTCACACAAATATAGTGATATTTTTCACAATTGAATTTGTTTATCCTGTAGCAATGACAAACCTCCTGAAGATGGAAAAGAGCAGGCAAGTGTATGAACCTGTATCCTTTAAAATAATTGTGCTATAATCTTCTCCATGTGTTAGGTTAGATTTTTTTTTTTCTGACACAGTGTGATGCTAACTATAGAAACCTTAATGTGGATGATGGATTTCACTGCTACTGCTTGACTGCCCAAATGCAAAGAGACATTAAATCTTCCAGTCCTCAAAGTGGTTTCTTGGGGTGTTCCTTCAAGTTCAATGTCTTACCACTTTCACTCTAGAAGTCATTTTGTGGCAAACAAAAAAAAAACAGAAAGAAGGAAAAAAAAAGGGAAAAAAACCCAAAACAACAAAAAAAAAAAAAAGAAGAAGATGTTGGTTGTGATGGATTTATTTCAGACAGCAGTTTCTGCTGAGTTCACCATGCTTAATGTTCTTCCATTTAGGAAGGAGTTGCTGTCAAGTAAAGCAGAGGAGCTGCTTTCAGGTTTTTTTTGTTTTGTTTTGTTTTTTTTTTTTTTTTTAAATCACCTACTTTGGCTATGCCATTTAAAATGCACCAACTGAGGCATGATTTTGGANGGAAAATGATCCAGTTGCATATTGTCAGAGAGATCTGCCTTGTGCTTAGCACGGACCAGCACGGTTAATCTTCGTCCTCCTCCTCTTTCAGTGGGGCTAGGGGCAGTTTGTCTGGAACTTGGAAACACTCCACAAAGAAGTTGACAATGGACTGGTACAAGTGCTGCTCAAATGCTGCATTGCTGAAGTAATGGCTTTGATCAGGGTAAATCTGCAAAAAACAGCAAAACCCAGGTAAATACACACCTTTTAGAGCTTAAAGCCTCAGGACTGACCACCCACACCTGCAGCTTGAGCTGCAAACCCACTGCATCTCCTCAGCATCACAGGGCTTCCCATGGATGCACGTGAGGCCCAGGGCAATTTGGATATCACAGTGCTCTGAGTGCAGACTTGCATCTTCCCTCACCAGGAACCTTTCTGGGGAGGAGGATTTTCCATTTTATTCCATTCAAAACAGGTTCAGTCTAAGAAGAACCAGCCCACACTTTCCTTGTGAAAACCAAAAAACCACGCAGTTTTGGAGGGAAATGGCATTAGGTTATACTGACTAAAATGAGGGCTTTAAAGCAAAAATGTCATTAAGTAAAAAATAAAGAAAAAAAAAGAAAAAAAAATCTTGCTGGAGAAGCAATTAAATTGAAAAAATAA
Organism: Pachycephala philippinensis; assembly: GCA_013397055.1. Classification (NCBI taxonomy): domain Eukaryota; kingdom Metazoa; phylum Chordata; class Aves; order Passeriformes; genus Pachycephala; species Pachycephala philippinensis. The sequence goes on from VWZT01011242.1 coordinate 233,091, forward strand.
TGGGAAGCTGGAAATGAAACAGTTTAAACCAAACTTTTCACTTAAATGGAGCAGGTAACTTGAAGAAATGCAAGAGGATCACAACGGGTTGTCTAGGCAGGGATGTTGGGGTGGGCTCATTTTGAAAGATTTAATGGCTTGGACATGGACCATTCAGCAACAGAGATATAATTTGGTGGAAAGTGGGGCTTTCTAGACCAGAGTATGCCATTCACAGTGGGATATCAGATTTAAGTGACATTTATCTTTGTAACTTTTCTGGTTGATCTAATTTAGAACCCTGTTTCCCCTGAAATTCATCCTGAATTTATTCTGTTGTTCCCAAAGAAAGTCAACAGGAAGAAATTCCTTAGGGATATGTCTCTCACAACCTAATTTACTGTAATTCAATAATTGTTCCACAACTGTCCAGACCAAAATAGTGACATCACATAAGCATGGGACTAACAGAAACATGTCATATGCTGGTGCTACTTCTACTGCCAGGCTGAGTTTGCTAGTGGCTTTTTAAAGCTTGTTTCAAAAGAGCAGTTTGAATTCAAACTGGAAAATAACTGTTCAAATAGGAAAAAAGAGAAACATATACTGTACCTGCAAGCTGTAATTAGCCTTTGCCCTAATTAGGTGTGTGATAAGATCCGTAGTATGCTGAAAATGGATTTTTTCTGTAAAAACAGATCGCAATATTAAAGAGGCAAATCTAATTAACAAAAATCAAAGCTATCACAAACATATAATGAGCTCAAATGATGGGCTAACTCACCATCAGCAGTAGCATGAATGATCAAAAATGTCTGTTCCTTTAGTAATGGGACTCTGTGTGATAATTTGCTGATCTGTGAAGGTAAAGGTTGCAATAAGATTAAAAAACTTGCTAGAAATTAGCAATTTATATGGAGGCAATAGAAGCACTTATTTCCATGTAATACTTATCACCAGGATAACAAGCAGACACCAGCACAACATATTCTCCTGGCTACTTATATAAATCTAGAGATAAACCAGACCCCCATCCTGTGCTGGCAGGGCAGTGTCAGCAGCAGGAAAATGTCAGAGACCCTCATCTGTTCTGATAATGTTCATTAAAAGCCTGAACTGCAGTTCATGGAAAAGATCAAAGTGAATTTCCAGTGAATACAAAAGCGTGCCCAGGTGCCTGTGCCTAAGAACTCTTCGTGGATCTGGAATGACTTTGGTGTGGTTTGAAAGCCAGTCTCAATGAGTTTTGATAGCTTGGGGGAGGATCTGACACGAAATTCAAGTGTCCACTGCTGAGAAGGCCTTTGCCCTCAGCTGTCTTTCAGATGCACAGGGGAAAATAAATACAAACAATTTCTAAAAGGACAAAAACAGTTTGCACTAATGTAGAGATTATGAGTGCAAAATTTGAGAGACAATGAACTCGGAGTTTAGGTAGCCAGGATAAATCTTCCCTTGTGAGGACACAGGGTGATACCTGCTTCCCCTGTGAGAACAGTGCCAGACCTTTGCTGCCTTCATGTCTTCTGGCTGGAGACAAGGCTCAGAAACTGAACAAGGTTTTCTCTATAACAAATTTTGTTTGTGTGACTATTCTTTATCAGGTTTTGCCTCCAAGTAGTTGCAGCACAGGATCCAACTGATCCCATCACATGTATTAAGCAGTGTCTTTGTTAACTGATGCTGTGTCTCCTTTTCCATGTCCTGTTCAGTTCTGGCATGGAGTTCTGCCTACCTGAAATATCACAAAGTTTGAGAAAAACAAGCTGAGCTTCACTTGAGTTTGTTTATCTCAGAGAGAATCAAAGTGGCAAGACCTTTGGCAGGAACTTCAGAGAGGTCGTGGCATTGTGTCCTCTTGGGCACATCTGAGTCACTCAGCTCTTTCAATCTCTAAAACTGTATTTACCCAATTCAGATAGGCAGACACGAGGGCTAATCAATAAAACCTTTATCCATGATTACTATTAAGACAAGAAAAGCAGTAGGCAGGCTGAAGGACACCTTCAGAGCTTCACCAGTGAGTCCCCCTTGCATAACCTTGCTTCCTCCCCAGAGGAGAACACATGGAGGGAGAGTTAAGACCCAGTTCACATTTTATCAGGGAAATGCAGTGTCCATGCAGTTACCTCATATGCTCTGTTATCAATCCCGTGCAAGCCCAAGTATCTTTCAGAAAAGGCTGAAGCTTGAAGAGAAAAATGAAAATATCACTTTCAGTCAGGAATACACTGGTGCTTCTCAGTCAAATATTGCAAATGCTAAAAACCACCTTATTTTCTAACATGGCCTTAATTATAGAGGATGCATTTCTAAAAGCTTTTTAAAATGCACTAAGGATATGCGTGATACCACAGTCTGTCACTGTCACCATGTACTTCTGGTCTCTAAATAAGTCACAGAAAAGCCTTCTTTTTTTCTTTGTTAATGCAACTGAGATAGAAGGGCACTATCATGCTGTGTCCCTTTCTCCTTCCACTTGGGGCCTTCTCCATCAGCAGCAAGTTCCCTTTGGTCTCAGGGATAACTGTACAGCTCCTGAAGTCTGGCTGACCATCACTGGCTTCCATGGCAGTCCCCTGATTTCCAGTGGCACTAAGTGCAAAGGGAACTGCCATCCCTGAGAGAAAGGACCACCATGTGCAGTGTAGTGCTGTGATCAGAGCCAGGATGGGCCAGACTGGACCACAGCTTGCATAGATGGGTGGTTCTGGCAAGAAGGAAGCACGTTCAAGGCAGTAGGGCTGCTTGGTGGCAAAGGCTGGAGGGGTTTAAAGAGAGCTCTCCATTATTTAAAAGGAGTAGTAAAGTGATTTGATTGCTCTGACCACCATGGCTGGTCCCAGTGGTGCCAGCAAAACTGCTTCAGTGGGGAAAAAGGGTTTATGGCTAGTCCTAAAAAGACACAGAATATAAACCAAGAAGGATCTTGGGAAAGAAAGAACTGGGAAAGGGTAGGGAAGAAACATCATTTGTGGTCAGCAGGAGGGTCTGTGGGCTCAGGGATGGGGTTTACCATATAGTCTGAAGTCTGTCACTGGGGAAAGAGCAGCTCCACAGGCGAACACCTGGTTCTCTTCACCGGCTGGAAGCATGTAAGTGCTCAGGTAGCCACCATAATCCTGGAACAGAAAGGGGACAGGGGTGTCAGTGTTCCTGCTGGGAGGCACTGCTGCTTTTGGGTACAGGAACAGGGCAGCTGAGACCTTGCAGCAAAAACTTGGCCATTACAGAACATTTAACACCTTGCCCTGGAAAAACACAAAACAAGGGACATCTCCCTGGCCCTGTGGCTGGAACTCTCCTGAAGGCAGGAGGGTTGTGTGCCCAAGAGCTGGCCTTTTTCATCCCACTTCATGGCTACAGCTCTAACCAGATATGTTGCTTCTCCAGAATGTTTACCCCAGTCTTTCTCTATTTAAAATGAGCATCACAATTTCAGCGTTGGCTGCCAGCCTGTTAACAATTCCCTGCAGAGATGCTGCTCTACAGCAGCTCTCTTCGCCCACTCCAAGCCCGTGTCTCCCACAATAAACAATTCCTACTCGCAATCCCACTCTCATCTCAAACTGTGAGTGCTTTACAGCTGCTGTTTCCCAGCCAGGCACGCACGGCAAATCAGTGTCAGAAATCCACAGCATTGTTGTACACATGAGTTAGATGTACCCACGTTCCCACAGGCTTTAAGAGACAAGGTGAAAATGAAATAAAAGTTTTTAAGGGAAAAAACCCCTAATTATCTGACAATGTTTTTCTGAGCAATAGTCACTTTTTGCACTTGGAAGTTAATTTTAAAAAAGTCATTGATGAATACATTGGTGAAATGAAAGCTTCCACCTTTAACATCACTGAGCAAGGTGCAGTCTATCTCAAAAATAAATAATAATAAAAAAGTCACCACTGACATATTCAATAAATCAGGGTTTAACTCAGCTGTTTAGCCATATCAGCCAACTGGAACAGCACAAAGGAGCAATGGCAAAACATTACCTTCCCAAACACACCGACTCGCGTTTTGTCAATGAAATGCTCCTGCAGCATTGTCCTAGAACATGAGAGAGGAAAAGCAATAGGTTAAAAATATTTTTCCCTTTGATAGCAAAACCAGTGTGATTTTAATCAGCTTTAAATTAAACTGGCCTCAGAAAAATTCATAGAATGGTTTGAGTTGAAAGGGCCCTTAAAGATCATTCAGTTCTAACCTCTCTGCCATGGGCAGGAACACCTTCCACTATCCCAGGGTGCTCCAAGTCCCATCCAACCTGGCCTTGGACACTTCCAGGGATGGGGCATCCACAGCTTCTCTGGGCAACCTCTTCCAGTTCTCACACCCTCACAGTTAAGAATTTCTTCCCAATATCCAATCAAAACCTGCCCTTTTTTGGTTTAAAGCCCTTTCCCCTTGACGCAGACAATCTCAACCACGCCGCTCCAAGCTGCTTTCACATGAATCTCTCTGATGTAATCTTGCAACCTCATGTGTTGGATTTGGCCAAGCAATGGCAACAAATAACCTGCACTACCTCTGGAAGCTGTAATAAGGTATTGCAAAGCTATTGCAATACTCTGATAGTGGTTTTAACGTGATTATGTGCAGAATAAATCTAACAATATGACAGGACTTGACATTTACAGTTTTGCCCTGGTTATTCTGTTTAAAAAGTTTAAGGATTTAAAGACGGATTTTTTTCCAACTACCAGGCAAGCAAAAGATTAATGTAGGAACAGATATTCAAGCTTACTTGTTTGTAGCTGTATGACTGTACAGAGCTAAAAATAAATAGGCTTTGAACACGTGATACAGATAAGTGTGCTCTAATTTAGCTCTGTTTAGGGCTTGTTTTTCTCCTTCTGCACTGACTGACATGAGCTCCCTCTCACACGCAGTTGCAATCGTACAACCACGTTGTCCCTCCCTCCTTCCCATCTCCTTGCTCTACCCTACACATCACAGGACTAATGACAGTCTTGGGTTAATTATCGTAACAAATTAATTTCCTCAATAACAGTGCCATTCACCGGACAGCTTCCAGCTGGTCCTTCTCTTCCAAAAGGCCCAGCCTCCTCTTGACCTCGTGCAGTAACTTGGCGCCCTGGAAGCCGCTGCCACGGCCGTCGAACTTGAGCACGATGGCGTTGTGGGAGCTGACCATGACGCTCTCCCACGTCACCTCGAACCTCTCCGTGACGATCTGGCTGCCAGGGGTCCCATCTCTGAAACAGAAACGGGCATCAAGCAAAGGCAACGGCACCAGACACCCTCCCCAGGGCTGTGGGATTGCTGTGGGATTGCTGTGGGATTGCTGTGGGATTGCTGTGGGATTGCCGTGGGATGGGGACCCACAGCCCCCTTGTGCAGCATAGGGCAGGACAGATTTCTGGAAAGGGACACCAGTCTCTGCAAGGATGGCACGCAGCAGGCTGATTGTGTGGGATGGGTTTTGGGGCTGGGTGGAAGCTGCAGGTTGGTTTCTGCCTCCCTCTGTGCACAGCAGCCCCTAAGCTGAGCTTTGAACCACGCCAGCAGGCACATCCCTAACTGGTCAGGATTCCTCCCGTGAGTAACCAGGGCAGTGACACAGGTATCAGCTGAGTTTTCCCTTTTTATACCTGCTCTAATGTGGATCTATTTAATACATTCCCCAAAACTCTTTTTTATTTTCTGCTGAGGTGGTTCTGTCATCACTGCTTCACACAAGTACAGAGGGAAAGGACTCTTCTAAAGTGATAAAAAACAGCTTAATAATGCCCAGTTTGGCCCAAAATTGGTGGGAAAAGGGAAGGGACGGGCAAGACCCCCCTTCACACTTCTTCTTAGGGTCTGATCCTATACAGCGGATCTGTCTTGAGAAATATAGACCCTACTTCAGCCAGACAGCTTGGAAAAAACAAGAGATGATGATGATGATGACTTTAAGCAATAATTTAGGACTGGGATGACTGTAGAGCCACTGGCACTTTTATCCACTTTTTGTCGTTTTTGGGGTTCTCAGAGACATCAGGCACTTGACTGCAGGATTTCAATGTGCATGTGACTCCAGTGATTTGCATGTATCCAAGCGAGACCCCGGCCCGTGCAGCTCCAGAGGCAGCCTAATCAAGGGCCGTGCGCTTGATGAGAACCAATCTTCCTCGAGCACTCCCTTAATGAAGCACATTTTCTCCGCAGTAATTTCGTGATGTAACAACACGCTCACTGCAGTGGCTTTGTCCTTCATGGAGGGCTGTGCAGGGTGGTACAGGCATTCACCAGGCATTCATCCCTCCTGCATGAGGCTTTTCTCTTGTGGGGTGTTCCCTGGCAGGCAGCGAGCGATGCAGCCGGGGCCAAACAGGTTCTTCCAAGGTCAGCAAATTCCCTCCCGCAGTTTCTTTCCAAATTCCCAAAAAAGCCCTCAGTAATGTGTATTATTGTTGCTAAATGTTGCATAAAGAAATACCCATCTGCTCTGCCCGCCAGGAGGAAAACCTGCCTATCTAATATAAATGCTAACATCGTGGAGATCTTCAAAGGTTTCCAGCTCTCTCTTTACTGTCACTTCACGGAACACCAGCACTTACAAGGGAATGATTTCTGCATGAGGGCACCTAAAATTTAAGCTCTAGTAAGGCTGACTGAATTCCACTCTAAAATTACCTGTTAATCACAATATGGGTGCCCTGATCACTGGGACAGAAAGTCAAAATACATTTTGTATGCCTCCTCCTCCCGTTTCTGCCCCACAAATGATTGAAATGTACATGGAACACCTTCACAAAATCCACAATTTACTCTGCAGGATTTCAACAGGGTGTCCTCCTGGGAGCTGAAAACCTTGGCTCAAACACGGGAAAGAAGGGATGTACATCTGGCCTCTCCCAGCTGTGAAGTGGGATGGGGTAGGGACCAACGTGCTGAACTCTGACATTCCTTGTACAAAACATATCTTAAAAGTTCCTGATCATGGGCAAGGTTTCCACGCTGCCCTGATGATGTGAACAGAAAGAAAGGACAAGCAGGAACTTACAAAACCAAAAGCAAGGGGTAGTGCGCCGTGTCCGAAAAGGTTGCTGGCTTTAAGATCTGCATTGGCAACCCTAAGTAAAAAAGGAACAAATAACAACATGTCTTTGATGTGGGAATGCTGACATGATTCCAATAGATTTTCCGATGTTTTAGCCACAGATGAGTAGGACCAAAATGGCATTTCTTCAGAGGCAGTGGCAAATAACACCTTAGAAACACAGATGTTGTCAAAAAAAAAGACCCATATTGTGATAGCTGAGGTGACAAGAAATGTAAATGCGGAGTACAGTGCGAGCTGCTCAGTCATGCATCACTTTTACAGCATTCAATTAACATCTGTCAATAGCTATAATTTTCCTTTTTTGGCAGCTGGATGAGTGACGCAGACAGAAATCAATATTTCAGGGCAGGAGAGAAGGAGGAAAATTGGCAATGAAAATGGTAATTTAAAACCCAATTAAGTATGGTGGCTGGAGGAGAGAAATAGAATTATTTTGCTATAACAGTGTGAAGACAGAGGGAGAAACAAGTATTTCAATCTTAACTTCTAAAGGGCTAAATTTTGCTGTAAACAGGAGGCAAAGGTGCTGAAGCCCACGTTGTTATACTGGTACAGAACCAATGTAAAGGAGGGATGTGACCACTAAAGCTTCTTTTAGCTGAATGTCCTTTCTATGGCTTTGTATCCAAAACTGCCTCCATACAAACATTCTCTGCATTAAGGACAGCACATTTATTTTTAAGGTGTTATCTACCATCTAGATTAGCAAAGGCCCGGCAATTAAATCGGTATTAGGAGCATTTTCAGTAGATTAATACACAGATTAGCAGCATGGTTTAAGTGGTTTGCTTTGCGATTGTTGCCTGACACTCTGCCTAATTAGTTATTCCATCTGAATGCTAATAGCTGCAAATTGGATCAATGGCCCAGGGACAGCCAGAAAGGCCATCGCTTGACTTTAAATATTAGTAAGTGCTACCTGCAGTGTTCCCAAGGCTGCTCAGCCCAAAGCTTTGGAAACACAGGGAGGGCACAGCAGAACGGCCACATGGCTGCGGCCAGTTTGTATTTATTGCACACAAGTATATTTTTGGTTAAATGAGCAGAACTGCAATGGGACCTGCAGTTAAAAAATTTAGTATCAAGCTGAGTTATCCCTAATAAACTGCCAGTCTCCCATGAGCTGGCTCATGGGGGGAAATATAGGCTCTTTACCCATCCTTTCCTGTCCATAAAACCTGGAAGCACACGTCTGTTCCTGTTATTTTATGCACTGGTTTATGTTCCTTATGCCCGTGTGGCAAACAGAACATTTTAGGGCCATTGTTATCCTTTTCAAATGGCAACCATCTCTCAGCCTTTGCTTCACATTTTATAATATCTGGAAATGGCTGAAATCAGTAACCTGGCCCCAGCACAGATTGCTGCTTTCACTTCACTGCCTCTGACCTGAGAAATACGCTCCTTCCTGGTATGGAAAACATTACGGGCCACATTTGAACCCAGGGCCTTTGGGGCTTTTTTCTAGAGTTGCCACTATACATGCAGGCTGGGATTTTGGGGAGCCATTGTGCATCTCTGACTATGATTTTCTCCATATAAGTAAGTTATCTGCTTACAGCCAGAGGAGATGTTTTTTAGGTTGTTTCAGGTACAGCTAAAGGGACAGGCTTACGCTTGGCTGTTTGCCACCTGGCTTTTCTCTCTCTTTGGCAAATATATATATATATAAATATATATATATATATGTGGGGAATTTTACGAGTGGTAGAAATAACACACCAGCTGCACGTGCAAAATGCTCCAAGTGTCTGCTTTCTTTACTCCAGGTGAAATCTCCTTTGTCTTTTCTCATAAAGCTTTTTTTTTCTAACTCTCCCAAATCATATGGCTTTCTCGAAGGATCCCAAGTGACTCCAGTGGGCAGTCATTGGAGTCACCTGCATTCACTGCAGCTCAGATTGTGCATGGAGAGGCAGCCACATTTTTAGCCAGCAAGAGCACACATTATCCCACTCCAAACTCATTTCAAATGACACACACACACCCAGGGCAAATGCCTCCAGCAATGGGGGCACCGCACCGTGTCATTTCCCAGAGTGGCTTTTTCTCCACAAAGAGAGTTTTAAGAGGGAAAAAAAAAAAACAACCACCCTATCATTTTGCCTTTCTTCAGCTGAATTCTCATCAAATTCTGCCTCTGTAATAACATCCTTATGTAGCACATTCTAGGAGAGTGCTTTGCAAACTGTGTGAGTTTATTGAGAGTCAAAGTCATTTTTCCTCCTGCCAGTCTACTCAGGATGGCTGTATCATTTCACAGCTTACCAGTGAAAGAGAAAAATAAGTGAGAAGAAAGGTGCTACTTACTGTAATCATCTATCTTGATTTCCATGTATTCTACCTTAGGCATTTGCCTGTCATTTACAGCCAGCTGCACATTTTCATTTACCTCCAGCTCAAAAATTTCTGAAAGAAGAAGGACAAGATCACGAAAACTTTTAGCACAGTTTGTGAAAATCCATTTTAACATTTTGTAGTCACCTTGACATATATAACACAAGTTTCCTTATAAATGGATTTCCTTCTAGTCCTCACAGATTTCTAATTCAGTTAAGTCTTTGAAACCCCTTCCAAGTTCTGCATTGGCAAAAAGCTATATTCCTGAGATCAGTGGCATTCAGCTGATTTGCAGGAGGTGGGAATGTGACCTGCTGTGTTGGGACACCACTGTGGGTCCCAGTCAGGCATCCACCTGCCATGGTGGGGAATCTGTTAAATGAAGAGGTCCTTAAATCTGTGTCCATGTTATACATAATAAACAGGAAGGGGAGGAGACTACGGAGGACTTCAGGCCAAGGTTGTGCTGCTGTGCAAGATAAAATCCGTGGAAGGAAATACATGGGGGAAGAGAGTGGACAAATTCTCCAAAACCTGCAGTGCCAGGGTTTGGAGCAGTCTTGACATTTGGAGTGTTTCAAAAATTTTTCATTTTGCCTATGTGTCTTACCCAAGGACTCTCTGGGTCAGAAACAGAGGATTCCTTTCTCCTTCCTAGGATTTAACCTTTATCCTCTCATCCTGGCCACGTGCTCTACCTGCTGAGCCTCTTCTAGAAAAAGCAGCCACCTCCAGCACCAGCAAGAGTAAGTCCTTCGAGCAGGTAGGGAAAGAGCCCCTCTTTAGGAGACACTTCAGGCTGTAGGTCTTACGTGGTGGGAAATGTCTCCATGTGATGGCAAAGACCCTGAGCCCCATGGAGGAGGGATTGAAGGGCTGGGGTGAGTGAATCCTGGTGTGGGGAATCTGTTCCAGTGCTCATTCCCCTGGCATCAGTCAGGGTGTGAACCAGGGGGATCCAGGGCATTATCTCTGCCATGTGAGCCCAAGGAGGGTGTGGGATTTCAAACCAGATTGTGTTTCACTGACTCTAACTTCCCTTTCGAGACACACTGATAAATAGATATGAAACCCCAGCTCCTCCAATAACACTTGTGGTACCTGATTATCCTGCTCTCACTGCCCATCTCTGCTGGACAGGCAGACAAACACTTGCCCTTCCCAGTTAATACATTTCAGAGGCCTTTCAGTGGTAGTATATTGGTTCAGTGAATATTCACCCTGCTTCTGCAAAGCCTGGCTCTTTATCAAAACCACAACCCCCACAGAAGTGCCAAAGCAACAGCCTATTACGTTTAGTTAAATATTAAGATTCTCATTTAATTATGGCACACACAAGTAGCTTTATCAGCAAAGAGGGGCTTGCCACGTACGGGAATTTAGTCAAGCCATTTTATTTGTTCATATAATTGCATTCACAGAAAGCCAGGAAGACTGTGAAGGAAATAAAAAAGATTGGCATATCTCCTAAAGGACTTTCCTTTTTGCTTTAGGACCACAGGGAGCTTGAGTCTGTGGAGTACAAATGGTCATTGCTTAATTAAATGTAAGCACGCTCTAATATTCAGTGCAACTCACTATTATCAGATTATTGCAGAATACAGAGGCAAACTCCCTTTTATAGAGTAATGGGCTCATATTAAGTAAGTAAATTCAGTAACATGCAACTGTCAGTTGCCCTTTATTCAAAAGCAAAAGAATGAGGGGGAAAAAAGGAAAAGAACCAAGGGAAATGGTAATCGTATGCAGAAGATCATGAATTTCAGTAGAGAATGTGTTCTGCACATGAGTAGATTGAGTTCTCTGTGTAATGGATGCTACCCATATGCATCTGTCAAAGTGAAACTAGCCCTGGTGTGTTTTGTTTTACTTTCTAAAGACCTTCATTCACTGCTCCTGTTTTATATTGTCTGTCATTTTATTCCCCTAGAAGTATTTTATAAAACTATACAGGAGGGTATAACACCACTCACGAGAGCACTATCCCATGCTGGCATAGCCAGTCAGACATCTCCATGTCTGGGGTAAAATTAAGGTGTGTTATTTAAAGTGAGGGAGAAAGAAAGTGACTTTGGAGCTGCAGGTCGGGGTGAAGAAAGTCTCCTGGCTGAAGGGCCTTGTGGGCACCAGCTGGGCTGCTCTGGGGCTAGGCTTGGGGAGGGCACTGCCAAGCTCAGGCTCTGCTGGGAAGAAGAAGGAGCTGACACTCCCTTGTGCAGAGTCTTTCCTGTGACTCTTACTACCTTCAGTGGGAAATGAAGCAGATCAGCATTTCACAGTAAACCTTTAGTTTAAAAGCCAAATTTGTTGGTTTGCTCACTCTCTTTTATTCTCTTTAGAGACAAGAGCAGTGAGTTGCTGTAAATACAGGTAAGTGAAACTGATACTTGATAAACTGATATTGACCATGTACAAAGCTGATAGAAACAGAATAAAGGTGGTGTTGCTTAATATTTGGGTCATACCAGTGCCTGAAGTCCCTAACTGCAGTTAAGGCTGGGCTGAACTCTGTTAAAATGAAAGATTATGTTTTCCCATTAAAATGATGGGAGAAGATAAATCTTGGTTTCACGTGAGACTCAGTGCCACACTCTGCCAGAGCGGAACCCCAGAAACTCCACAGGTTTCTGGGCTCTACATTGCCAGTCTGGTAACGGCTATAGAGAGTGCCAAATATTTTGAGGGAAGAAACCTATTTTTGGAATAATTCCAGCTTTGCACTGATGTAGATGCAAATCGTTAGCATGAAAAAGCTTTACCAAACAATAAGTGCTACAATCTCTGTGGACAGATCAGGGAACCAAGCAGAGGCACCACTTGTGGGGCTCACTCCTCTGCATTATCTCTGATAATTCATATCAGAGTGATTTTATCAAAACCATAGATTAAGCTAAATATTTCTCCTATTTACCTTATCTTATTATCTTATTTCTTATATATGGGATGCAAAACAAAAGCAGTGGAAGACTAACAAAAAGAGAGGGATTTGAACTGTGCATTTTTTTGAGGAAGAGGATAACAAACATCACGCCCCAACCCATGTGTTTTTACCCCAAACAGCAGCTGTTGTGATGGCAGCACAACAGCTCTGCAAATCCCTTTGCCTTGCAGAAAACTTGCATTTAGGCAGAGTCTGGGCTCCCCAGGAGTGTAAGTTCAGCAAAGAGCAGCTACATCTCACTGTCCTGCCTGGCTACTTTTGTATGAACGATTGCAAAGATCAATCCCGTTCTTACTCTGTGCATCTGTTGTGTTGTGAACAGTCACCATCGGGACACGGGGACCTTGAAAAGGAGAAGAAAAGAACTTGGTTAAATTTCTATCAAAGCACACACAGACACACGTGAACCTGGTTTTGAATTCCATGGAGCTGAAGGCTCTTGAGACTCGCTTTTCATGCAAGAGTAATCTAAAAAGCAAATCACCCTGGTGTTAGAAAGAGTTTATGACTAAATGACAGTACTGTAGACTCAAAGACATGTGAGGTTTCAAAGCCCTTTCCCAACAGACCACTAAATGCATCTTTCCCTAATTTGTAAACATTGTAATTAGCACAAACACAATTAAATCACTTGCCTTTAAAATTATTCTAATGACACCCAAACATCACAGCACAAAGCATTTACATTTTGTACGCTATGGATAAACATTGCTGTTTTGCAAATTATTTTTTTCGTAATGAATTAAACACCAGCTTCGCTCTCGCACTAAAAAACCCCCCATATTCTGTCTTAAAATGCAACATTTGGGTATTGAAATCAGTCAGCGTTATACAAAAAGGATTATCATTACTATGCAGTGCACATAAGTGAACCACACAATTCACTGCCACAGGATGCTGCAGCATTCAGGATGCCACAGCCTTCACCAGAGGATGCTGTGGGGTGCTTTTGTCCTTAGCACAGTGATCTGGGTTCATCCTCTTGTCCAGAAAGCCATCGAGTGGCTGATTGATAGAAAAATGGGATGGTGCATGAGATCAAGTTCCTATCGTGGTTGTCAGCTTCCTTCTCCCTGTTTTCCAGGTGTCATCTGGTGACTGCTCTTGGAGCCAAGACACTGGGCCCAGGTGGGCTGACCCAGGACAGCCACTCACATGTTGCTCCCATCCCTGTTTGTAGATTTTTCCTTGAGCCTGGCAGTGCTGCTCAGGAAGGTGGAAATAGCCCTGCAGTGATGAAATGGTGAACTCTTCACCTCAGAGACAGTGGTTATCTTACTTTCCTTCCCTTTCCCCATAATGTAACGTGGTACAACAGCAGTGAGCAGCTGGGGAAATCTGTGTGCCCAGCAAAGATCCCAACAGCAGGGCCAGGAGGCTCCCACACCTTGTCTGTGGGAATCATAAACCCATGGAATCATCTAGGTTGGAAAATACCTCTAAGATGATTGAGTCCAACCATTAACCCAGCACTCCCAAGCCCACCACTAAGCCACATCCCTCAGTGCCACACTTACGTGTCTTTTCAATACCTCCAGGGATGCTGACTCCATCACTTCCCCAGAGAGTCTGTTCCAATGCTTGGCAAACCTTTTGGAGAAGAAATTTCTCCTAATATCCAATCTAAATCTGCCCTGGGGAAACCTGAGGCCATTTCCTCTTGCCTGCTGGCTTGTTCCTTGGGAAGAGAGACTGACCCCTGCCTGGCTATGACCTCCTTTCTGGTGACTGTAGAGAGTGGTAACATCTCCCCTGAGTTTCTTCTTCTCCAGGGTAAACACCCCCAGCTCCCTCAGCTACTCCTGACAGGACTTGTGCTCCAGACCCTTCCCCAGCTCCATTGCCCTTCCCTGGACATGGTCCAGCACCTCAATGTCTTTCTTGTTGTGAGGGACCCAAAACTGAACACTAAATATCAAAAAACCCAAAGTTCTTTAAGCTTCAGAAGTAAGACAGCTTTAAGAGGCTGATATTCACTGAGATTCCAACCCCTTTAAGGTGCCTTCTTAAGTCCTTCAACCTACAAGCAAATCCTGTGGGATCACCACTTGTGCAGCAGCAATTTGTGTAGGGCTGGCTGAAAAAATTCCCGTGAAACGCTGTAACTGAGAGTGTGCACACAAATGGCAGCAAAAGCAGGTTCCTGTAAGCCATTCATACTGGTTTGGTGCATGAAATAAGTTCTTGAGAGCAAGAAAAGCTTTAAGGCATTATAATTGTGTCAGTGGTTTTCCCTGTGCTGCCAAGAGCCCACATCCCATTTCGGGCAGTCAAGAGTGTTTCATCCAGACCTTACCTACACAGAGAAAAGGCAGAAAAAGATTTTATTTATAATTAAGTTGACTAATACAGCAGCCTGACTTTTGTTTCCTTGTAATTGAGAATCTTCTCCCCTGACAATCCAATTCTTTTGTTAGCACCATTTTTTAGAATGCAGGAAGGTGGATTATAATGCACAAAGGAAAACAGGTTTACTCACCAGGATTTAGCTGAATTTACCCTTCTCCTACTGATATACACTGATATGCTGACCATATTTATTTATAAATCTGCCCTGCTTTTCCCCTGCAGTCCCAGAAGCCAGATTGCTGGAAAAGCAACAAACCTAATAAACATGGGCATGATAAAATCATCACTGAAAATAAAAGGAATCCTCCCAAATGACTTCAGTTGGAGCTAGAGCATCCTTTAATTAACACCGAAATGCCAACAAAAAGAAAGGGATAAAGAGAGAAATACAATGCATATAATCCTTTTATTTTTAATTTATTTTTCCTTTTTTTTTGTTGGCATTGAAAAAGCTGTGAGAAACTAATAAATAAAGAGAAATTCTAGTGTGTAGTTTAGAAAATTACATGTATTATATATTGTGTTTCCATAGTCTCTCACTACTAACTACTGCTACTGTTACCATGTCATCTCCCCAAACCAATTTTTTAAAATAAAGTCCTATATAAAGATATTCAGTTTGAGGTAATATAAGATAAGAAAAAAAATAAATTAAAAATGAATAAGTATCCTTGAAAAAGTAGATTTTTGACTTGCCTAATTTTTATTTTTAAGCAAACACGGAAAAATGGTAAAGACAGAAAACTACAGAGTAGAATCATCTCTGTGAGACGGATTACTCTTAATATTAAATAATCTCAATGACAACACTCCAGTTAAAGAACGCATTTCACTTGTGAACAGGCTGAAAGTTATCAAGAAGAAAAAACCACTCTTTAAGGAATGACATAAATTGCTTATTTCAATGCCAGTTTTTAAAGTAAAACAACCCAGTTACATGCTAGACTGTGTCTTTTAATGCACACACATCAGAAGTCTTTCAACACTCACAAGTCGAGTGCCTAATGCCTGACAAGGACAGAGAGAATTCCTTGAAATGAGAAGTGTATATTCATTAACTGCCTCCCCAGCTTTATTTTTAAACCTGTGGCAGTGTGACAGTCCCATTACACATGCCATCTGCTAAATGCCAGCCACTGTCATGTGTGGATCTGAGAGGGAAACCTAATTTGTTCAATGAGCTGCTGGGAGCTGACAGAGGCAGAGCGAGGACATCCTCTGCTCCGTGTCTCCTTCCTCCAGAGCCTGTCCAAAGGGGCTTTGATGGGGACTCCTGAGCCCCCACATTCTCAGGCACATTCTGCTGCTTCTGTTCTTTAATCAGCACTGAGGATCCCCCCGTGTCTGCCTGCCCCCCTCAGAAACCTTGTGAGCGCTCTGCCTCTTGCTCACAGAGGTCCTGAGAGCATGGGAGCACCAGGATCCTTGAAGGATAAAACACAAAGTGCTCTGCTTTAAGGAAGTAAAGCAGACACTGAGCTGCTTTGCCCTGATTTGCAAAGGTAAGATAGACCCAGCTCATACCTTATAACCTCATGACTGTTTCCAAAATCATGGGCAGGCCACTCTCTGTGTGACGTGGTGAAGATGATGCTGTTGGATTTCTTGCCCCAGAGGGGTAGGTACAAGCAGGGCTGTGACTCCCCAAGATGTGGGACCTGGCGGTGCTGCTCCCTGCCACCTCCCTAAAATTTTTAGGGGTAGCACCATACAGGCTCCTGTTACCCCTCTGTGCATCCCTGTGTCAGGAGTGGGACGGGGTGTGCTTGAATGCCACTGCAGGCTCCCCTCCCCTCTCCTGCCTCCAGCATTGCACCAGCCAACTCCAGCATCCTGACAGAAGCTTGAAAGTTGTTTCTTTATTTACAGCTTAAGAGAAAGGAGCAAAACTGTTGACAGAACTTCTGTGTATAGACACACTCTGTACGTCCCAGATATATGCATGGTTAATAGTGCTGCACAAAACTCTAGTTACATGAACTAGATTTTCAATCAATACGGCTGAAAGTCTGGGTTTTTCATAAGGCCTTTGACTTTAAAACCATTACTGTAATTATCCATGCAAGAAGTAAATTAAGCTACATCGCTCTAATGACAACAGGCAAATTTATCACTAGGGAAGTGCTACCCATCGTGATCTGAATGGGCACAGAAACTCAGTGCCTCAGTAATTTGACAAGAAAAAGCACTGGCCATGGTTTGTCATCACTTTTTAAGCAGCTTTTATTATTATTTCCAAGAGAATTCTGCTTAAACATGATCGGGAAGAAGCAACTCTAGATATTTAGGTGATAAGGTATAGATTTCTAGAATAAAAATGGAAAATCATTTTACAACCTTGAAGAAAATATTTACCAGACATCTGTTTTGCAATACTTTTTATACTCGAGTATTCCTGATGTTTTCATGATCTAAACAGCATAGGGAATTACATCAGTTATTATAACTTTAAAATGAAAGTAGTGCTTACAAAAACAATATGAAGTAAAATTGAAGAAAAGTTAATCAAAATTATAGAAGAGTTTAAAAAGGATAAAAAGAGGAATTGTCTTATTCTTCTCATCTATATTCTCAAAGGCTTCAACGTTGCAGATAATTTCAGACCAGAAGCTAAATTCACAGTGTGTAAACAATGAAAATTCAAATACTCTCTGCCAGCGCCACCAGCATATCTCTTAAGCACTGATGAATGATTTAAAAGAGCAGCTGCAAGCGATGGGAGCTGAAAGGGTCTGGCTCTGCACAAGTGAGATAATTGGCAACAGCCATCTCTGTGTACAGATTCCAGATCTCTTTATTTGCTAATCCATGAATTATTTATACGTGCTGCATAAAGTTCAGATGTTGGGGTGATATTATCGGCCTAATAAATAAAGACATGGGGAGTTCCGTGAACCAGTGCTCACAATTAAAATATTTCCCCATTTGCAGCATTTTCCAGCCAACGCTATGGACAGATGTTCGTGCTGTTTGCTTTGGCAACCTTGTTGACATAAACATCAAACAGATTTATGCTGCTATTCACCCTCCCCAAGGCATTTAATTTTTTAATCAAATCTTTACTTCCTCAAATGTAACTTGTCTTGTAAAATAATCAATCCTGGCTTGTTCTCAGGCAAGCACTCCGATGGTACTGCTTGTCTCTGCCCTGTGTGATACTGGTAATAAATTTCATGCTTACTTTATGTGGAGCAGAAATAAATCTGGTTTCTCTGAGGCAGCATCAGCTAGCAGTGAATGGAGGGCAAATGAACAAGAGATTTGGTCTTAATTCCACTACACAAAACAGGCCTGATGGGCTCTTCAAAAGGTTGCTTGAATCAATAAGCACGGTCAGGTCCTCAGTCCATTCCATGGGATTTTGGGAGGTGCCTGCAAAGAGCAGTGTGGGAAACTGGGCTGGCACTGACCAGCTCATCCCACTCTCTGTCCTATGGCCACTGAAGGACATGGGATCCCTTGCATCCTCACTTGCTGCTTGAGGAAATTGTGTGCTACAAAAGTATTGACAAACACCCTCTAAATATAATTTGGCTTGCTGATGTGATTCCTACTGGTGTCTTGCTCTTCTGGTAGAAGTTGCCTTCCAGCTTGAAGCTGTACTGGCTGTCACTCCAATTTACACCCTTTTGGGATTGTTCCAACAATCTGTTTTCTACTAAGCATGAGTATTTCCATCATAGACACAGCAGTCATGTGTCCTCAAAAGCTCTCATCCTGTCAGATAAACTAGATTATTTTAACTCACTTCTGTAGGACAAAGTTTCTTTTCATCTTATTCTTTGATGCTAGAGTGTTTTACATTCAATTCCTCATTCCTGAACAGAAAAGACCAGAACTCTACCCCTGCTGTTGAGGATGTCCTAATTGGTTCTAATAGTGAAACTGCTACTTTCCCAGTTCCATGGAAAATTCCGTGCCTGATCCATCCTAAAAGAGCATTCACCTACTCCATGACCACAGCAGGTCGGCAGTTTGCAGACATCCAGTGGTCAGCATTGTGTGCCCAGGCACCCATCTGCTCTGCTGAGGCATTTGTAACTTTTGAGCTTCAAACATACAAGACAAATTCTTGCCCCGAGTCGCCATGTGCTTGATTTTTCTCTTTGTACTATTAATTTCTCCCACTCCAGCCCTGCAAGACATCCGGATTCTCTAGTGTTTATCTCTGCCTTCTGATGATGCTTATCAGCTTTGTGTCTTAACGAATTCCACCAGCTTCATCCAGCTTTGAGCTCCCAGGCTGCCAGGGAACAATCTGAGTAGGGTCATTCCCCAGACCAGCTCCTAATGAACCCTGCTGCTGATCTCCAATTAGCCTTTTATTCCTCTTCATCATAATCTACTTCCTGTTCGTTTCGCTGGTACTTAACCTTCACTCACAATTCTTTCACTAATCTCCCTCTTCTCCTTCTTAATTAATATCAGCCAATGAGGTGTCACGTTGAGAGGGCTGAGTGTTCCCTCCCTTTCGTGAGGCTTTGGTTAAGGTTTTGAAAAGCCATAATGCAATAATGCATGTGCATGGATCCAAAAAGGAACATGGAAAATATACAAACTGCAGGGCATGGAGCAGGTATATAACCACTGTAGTGATAAGGTAATGGAGAAAAGGAGGTAGATTAGGAGAATTTGCTTCTTCATGAACCTGATAATGCACCCCTGGAGTTGCAAGTACCAGAGGTAGGAGGGAACAACTCCAGTTCACATGGGGGTAACTGACTTCCCAAAAGCCCAGGGTATTTTGTTCTGGTATGCTGGTCCAATCTATGGAATCTGAACAGAAAAATCCCCATACTCAACTCTCTCTTTTTTCCAGGTTCTGTTCCATTTGAATACCTCAATTTAACCTCTTTCAATTCAGTTTCATTCCAGGCTTTCTGCAAACTTTGTAAAGAGATGAAACCAAAAGCTAACATTTGTCCCTATTTTTAAAGTATAAGTTTCTTATTGGATTAGTACATGCTAATCCTGAAAGAAATGCCATATGTGGGGAATGTGTCTGGCATTTTCTGTATTCCCTGACTACTTTGGAAAGTCACTGGATAGCTCAGCATATCGAGGGAGGTTGTGCACTCTCCATTCTTGGAGGCTTTGAAGGCAAGACTAGGCAGTAACCTGAGCAGCCAGGTCTGACATCCTCTCTGACCCTCCTGGGAGCAGGACGTTCCACTAGAGACCTCCTAAGGCTCCTCTCAACCTGAATTCTCCTATGTTTTTGTGATTTAATATTTAAAAAGTATCACAATAGGGTGGTGAGGTACTGGAAGAAGTTTCCCAGAGAAGATGTGGCTGCCCCATGCCTGGAAATGTTCAAGGCCAGGCTGGGTGGGGCTCTGAGCACCCTGGGCTGGTGGAAGGTGTCCCTGCCCATGGCAGGGGGTGGAACAAGATGAGCTTTAAGGTCCCTTCCAACCCAAACCATTCCGTGATTCTATGATATTCAAGGAAAAAGGGTAATTCCTTATAATTGCATCATGAAAGAAAATACTCTCTCTCAGTGCCATTTACACCTCATTAACGGCCTGAATGAAACCCCATTGCATATTTTCTGTTTATTCCATTAAAAACCTAGTATAAATTGATTTAGATAATCTGAAGTTATTATTTTCTGTGAGTAAAATTCTCTTGCAACAAAATAATGATTTCCTAGCTAATTAAGTAATAACTGGTGCTGGATATTAACTTAAAAAACACCAGCAACAACCCATAAATAACATTGTTTCCCATTGTCTGGTTATTAAGCTGTTTTCCTCTCATGAGTTCTCAGGTTTTAATACACCCTTAATGTACTGACTGCATTAATAAAGGGCTTAACAAGTACCATGCAAACAGCAAACAAAAGCCAGCAATAAACCTTACAGCTGGTCCAGCTGGCAAACAAGGTGAAAGAAGCAGTTTTCCCCAGAGGAAGCTTTAAATTTTGTGATATGGTAACATCTGTACTACCCACTGCAGACTAATGAGTTCATCCAAGGTTGCTCATATAGCTGGAAATAATGCACATGCACCCTGGTCTCGACGTGCAGGAGGCTTCTGCCTGATTTGTGAAGCTTCATTATTTGAAGCATCAGAGGAAGCCTGTTGTCATGGTCATTTATCTCCTGCGAGTGGAGCTCAGATAAAATTTTGTACATACGGAATGACCAAGTGACAAGAACCCTGGCTGGAAGCAGATGATAGATCACCTTCCTCTGGGCAATGCCAGGCAGCTCATATTTACAAGCAAGAATCAAAATGAAAGCAGGATCAAAACATGTAAAAGCAAGGATCACGGTAGTGCTTTGCAGAATGGGGCCATTTCAAAGAGGAGAGGAGTTTCGCTTTAATTCCACAATATTTTTGCATGCACTGAAAATTACAGACATATTCTATTAATTTTATTGTTAAATATTCATGCATACTAGTTTGGGGCGTTTTTCCACCTATTTTTATGTCACTGAGTATTTATGGGGCGTTTACAACACATTAAAGATGTATAAGAATAGAGTGAAATCTTTATAACATAAATGAGAGGTCTGCTTAAAGAAAGAAAAAATGTACTGGAATATCCATAAAAAATCACCATTTTAATTAATCTCAGGGTATAGCAATAATTAAAGCCACCATTTAAATTAATCTCAGACTACAGTAGTAACTATGTTATTGACAAGAGACAGAAAAGAAGTTCTCATCCAACTCCCAAACCATGAATGCCATCCTCTCTTTTCCTGCAGAACAAGCTCTGGTGGTACCTTCTGTTTGTGCAAAAGGGGGTTTTCATTCCAGCCTGCTGTTCTGCAGTTGTACAGCGTGTGAGGGAGCGAGAATGAGCATCCCCCACCCTGCCTTCACCCACGGGATTTGTGACCCATGAACTGCGCACAAAGGACTCGAGGAGCCAGAGCCAACCTCGGCTGTTAAGTAAGAAAAGGAGTCAAGTGAATGCAAATGCGAATTATATAGTAATTATAATATAAATAGAGCCCAGAGATTAAGTCTGTGCATGCTTTCAAACAGCAGAAACTAATTTAGGCTTCATAAGCCTCAGGAAAAGTTCCAAAAGGTCACAGTTTGCCTGGAAGCGCTAATTACAGCCTCCCGCTACCGGGTACACAAGAACCCGAGGTTGTGGTAATCATCCTTGTGTGGGAAACCACTCTGGTCACAACAGATAACACTCCCCCAGTGACCCGGGATGTGAGCAAGCCCCGGGAATGCCTCCCAGGCCCCAGCACGCTGCTGTGCCCGTTTAGCATCCCGCTGGGTGGGAACCTGCAGGCAAAGCTGGGGCACGCCTGGCTCCCGGAGGCCCTGAGCACATTGCAGGACAGCCAGCTGGGCTTGAACATTATCGCCGTGTTTCTGATGGATCTTGGGGTTTGCTAGACAGGTATTTTGGGTATTTTGGCCAGGATACCTGTCCCGTGTGGTAACACAAGGATAAAACCTCTTGGGGATTGCCTGCCCTGCTCTACCTGGACAGACACCCCCGTGTTCAGACCCCCAGAGCACACACTGTCCAGTATTGGCTTTCTGCCCCTTGCTGTAGATCCAGAACCAAGCCAAGGACAGCTCAGATAGTTCAGAAAACCTGAACTCCCAAGAGCTGCACATCAAGAATCAAGTAGCAAAAATTTATATTGAAGTATATTATAGCACTTGGTGAGATTTAAAGTAACATTAAATCTGGGTGAACTAATGAAAACTGTGTTTTATTTTTGAATTATATAGAATACAGATAGTCTACTCTGGAGTGCAGCAGTAGTAGGCTGCAGTCATTAGGTGGCCCATAAAAAAACTTCTGAATGATTTTTGGGGTGCTCCTGTGCAGGGACAGCAGTTGACTTCAATGATCCTTGTGAGTCCCTTCCAACTCAGGGTATTCTATGTTTCTATGATACCCACAGCCTCACTCAGTTTCCCCAAGACATTGTATTTATTATTGTCCATTCCCATCCTCACCTCAGCCACTTGGTCCCATCCCAGCATATCCCACTCCCTTGCAAGACCAGAAATGTTCGTAAAATCATCCAGCAAAGCAGCAGAACAGCTTCTAGAACCGATCCCAGCAGAAAAAAAAATATTCTATTTAATTTTCATTCAGTTCTGTTCCTGAGCCCCGCTCGAAATGAGCCTGTTTGTGGTGAAAAAGTCCCTGAAGTGGACAGGAGGTGGATCTGCACTGACTTTGTCTTCCAGCCCTTGTGGACAGGCAGTGCTGAGTTCCTCTGAGGTGTACTGATGAGAAATACAATCAGGAGCTCTACAAGGGGTTATTGCATTTCACAGTAAGGTGAGGTGGGGCACAGGGAGGCACAACCTGTCAGGACAGCAGGTAGAAACAACCTTCCCCCTAATTTCCTCCTCCCAGTCACCATCTGGGAGTTATTGCTTATGGTGTCAGCAGTAAAGAAAGTATTTTAAGTTGGCTCTCAGCCTTGCCTGAGGTCTTCAGAGCTACTGACGTGGCTACATGGAGCTGCAGCCTCCAGCTGGTGCATATCCCAGCAGTAAAATCCAGGAATCAGCGTTTCACATTTGTTTAAACCGAAGTGTGCCTATTGCACTTTTATATCCATTGGCTCTTGACTTGGTTAATAAAACTCATTTTCAATGCTAAAAGTTATGTCAGCACCCAATTAAGTCTCTTTAGACCTCAACAACTTAATTTATTGTGATATTCACCAAAGGTCACCTGAACTGCAAAGCTCTGGCCCTCTTAGCAGGACAAGCTGCACTTAGAAAGCATTTACTTGAATTCCAGTAGGAAGTGAGACTCTCTAAGATGCTTTGCCTTTGCCACGATGGGCAGTTTTATGACATTATTAGTTGACGCTAAACCCATATGCTTCAGAAATCTTGCCAGGCAGCAGGCTTTCCACCTAACCAAATTTAAGTAGGGATTAAATATAGGTATTTCTTCCCCATGCATTTAATATTGTTTTCAGACCCTGGAGTGAGATGTTTGTACCCACAACCACAAGATTTCCCTGGATATCTGCCAGAGATACTCCAGGTCACAATGAAATGGTTACTTGTGGACGTTAAAAAGGAGCTTCAGCTTCTTCATCTCTCAAAAGCAAGGAAAAGAGTTTATATTGTTTTAACTTGGGCGTTATGGACAGAAAACACTCCTAATGAAACATCGTCCCAGTAGCATTTGACAAGCAAACTTTCCTCTGTTCAAATCCTTCTTAGAAGCTCAGGAGTTCCATATCACTCACAAAAAGGAAATAGCACACACATACATGTCTGAGGACTCTCCAAGCAAAAAAAAAACCCACAGGAAGGTATTTCCCCTTTCAGCTGCACTGGGTCTCCCACACCCTGACACACTCACAGTGCTGTGAAGACACACAACACGTAATGACGTGCTTTAAGCCAAAATGGGTTATTATATTTTTCATAACTGCTTTAGTGCTGCTATAACCCAAAATCCAATCCCTTGTTTGAGAGATCCCTGCCTGTCTCTAAAGGCACTGTGGGCTCAGGCGAGGCTGGGCTTGCTGGAGCCCCATCCTGCAACACACCCAGGGCTTCTTTGCTGCTGTGGGTGCCTCCAGCTGTGGCTGGAGGGAGTTGGGAGCATCCAGCACCTGGGAGGACTGGCCCTGCACCTATTAAGGCCCGTGGGTAATTACAGGCTCGTTATTGGGTTGCTGTTGAGATGAGGCATCGCGTGGAGCCGCGCTACCAGCACACGTCTGCAGCCGTGCCTCGTTAGCTCCTCACTCCGGTACCATTTAATCACTTTACATGCTGGTTCTGTCACACGAGTGCTCTCCTGCATACTAATGGCTGGGTTTCTGTGCTAGGAAGGTTCCTCCGCAGTGAACAGACTGAAGATTCACTGAAGCTTTCAAAACCACTCTGGAAATTTATCCTTTCAGCAGCCTCTATGCCCCTTATTGTCACTGCACATCTGAGCATTGCAGTCAGTAATGGACTTTATTTTCACAACACCTCTAGGAAGCTGGAGTTACAAGACCTGCTTGAGTTCTCTAAAGGAGCTCGTGACAGCAGAAAAAAATCAAACCCATGTGTCCTGACCAGCATAGGACTTCTCAGACCACTGTTACCAAATGTGTCTTGGAGTTCTCCATGTCTGGATGTGGGTCAACAAATTAAACCAACTATTGTAAAAAACACCTGTTTGTAAGTGTACGTATCATAGGTGTCCACATCCAACTGAGGATTTAGAGAATCCAACAGCATTCTACAAAAAACATGATTATTTTGTAACGGAATGGAGAAAAAAGAAAGCAATCCACCTGCTTTTTGCAGATATATTTGCTTAAATATGGAGCTGTTTTATAGTTCATAAATAGCCCAATATATTCAGGGAAGAGCTAAGCTGTATACTTCCATTACGGCTTGCACTGGTGTTTACCTGAGCATAACAACTGCTAATTACAATCTGGTTCCAGGAACGTTATTGATGAGGCTGTGACACACAACATTTCTACGTGATGTTTAAGGCAATATGTGGGCAATGTAGAGAGGTTTAAAACACTGCCTTACAGATTTGTGCTTTGAGAATCACTGATTTACATCTGCTTGTCCGTAGTTAGTAAAAATATCCTCATCTCCAGATTTTCCATTGCTTTCCTGGGATGGTAGGTCTGGCCCAAATGGCACAGGTTAAAAGGTCTGATTAAATGAAGGAACAGAGGAAGATGTAGAGAGAGGTTCATTATTCTCCTGCCTGAAGGCATGAACCAACCTCTTATTGCAGGAGCTGGGCAGACACGTCCCTGATGGGTCCATTATTGCAAAAATCCTGAAGAGGGTTAATTATCCACCATCCATGATGGAGACAGGCTGCAGAAGGAGACACATTTCTGGTCTGCTTCAGGAGTCAGTGCTGCTTTTCCTTGGAGTACTGTCTTGCAATATGAGGAAGGAAATGGGGCTCATGATACTTGACTCCAGATATGTCCATAGGCAAACCACTTATTCTCGCTGTACCTCTGCTCCCCACTTGGTAAGAGCATGAAAATGATCATCTGGAGAAAGGCTGCAAAAGGATTTTCATACCTTTCCATAATTCAAATTAAAAACTTAGTGCAGTATTTATTTTGCCGACAATAAAACTTCTACTCCCTCTTCCTGTATCCTGATAAATATCAATATAGGATTTTCCTGAGATATATAATAATATTAAGCTCTTTCTGTTCCAGGAGTCACACATGTAAAAATTGCTGCCAAAAATATCTCTGTGACATGGCCCCCTCATTTTGGTGGAGAAACTGAAGAAAAATGTGATTTGATTCATTCACTGTGAAAGACAAATGTCATGATCTTCTGTCCTGAGGCAGAAAGGATTCAGACACTTTTATTCACAAAGTAAGTCTTTATCAGTAGAACCCCTGGTTTTTTGATGAATATTACAGACAAAATTTTCACAGGAGTGATATTTTAAGCGATTTTCAGGAAAAAAGTTCCCCAAATCCACTTACAAAAAGTGCAGATGAAACAGACTGAACCCGTAAGTAGATGGGCAAAACAAAACAAAATGTTACTTCGTTAGGGAAATTCATCAACAAATCCATGTGATTTATTGGTTTTAATTTAGCTTTTCTATGGAACACATTCAAGCCTTTCCAAAGCAGCTGGCAAGCCCATGAGAGAACAAAATACTAGATTTTCCAAAATACGTATCTCCTCAAAAAAGGTCAACGTCTTTATGCAGAAAGGACACTAAATATAGCGCCAATACTAGAAACAATGCTCAGAATTTTATGTTTGAGAAAAAAATAAAAATCCTGGGGTTTAAATAATGAGCTGAGCTATGCCAATGGTGCTGGTGCTGGATGCTGGTGCTTCAAAGGTTTTTTCCACCCACCCATCTGCTGTCTGAGCTTATCTCACGCTGTTCATGGGATATGCAGCACATGAGGCAGCATTAATGACCCAGTTTTCCCACTTTTCTGACCACCTCCAGCCTCCATTAAAAGTTCTCTCTCCCAGGAGTGCTGGATTGTGATTTTTAGTAAAATTCCCTTCCCATGTTACTAAAAGAAAGCAGGAGAAACTCTAGTGAACAATCACTGACTGGGTTTAGAGAGATGGAACTGGGCAAGAACACGAGCCTGGGTTTGGATCCTGGTCTCAAAAAGCATAAATGCTTCTCCTAGAGCAGCCCTCTTCATAAACCTCTGATTTCACTCAATGCCTTTTGTGACTTAGACTCACCCGCACTAAAAATTTCTCTGTCTATTGGTAAACTCCAGAATTACCAAACATTTCAGGCTTCTGTCATCTGTGTGGGCAGGAGCTTGTCTTGTGTCCACATCAGGGGGCAGAACAACCTGGATACCTAAACGGATTCCAAACTGTGGGTTTAGACCTCTCAATTGTGGAAGGCTGAACCTTGTTAAATCGTGCTCCAGCCTCTGTGATGTTAAAACGTATTTAAAAGCATAAGTCAGGACAACCTGCCACAAAGCAGAGCCAGATCATTTGATGAAACTTGGTGGTGAAAATCTTTACTGACTCCAGCAAAATTCTGGAAAAGAAAACAAATGTGGAATAACATCATGACTTTAAGGCTCAGCATAAACCTATTAAGCAAAAGCAGCAAGTGATGCTCCTAAGAGTTCCCATCTCTAGATGGTGTTTCCAAGTTCCACCAAGAGGGAGGAAAGAAGATAATGAAATTCTCAAGAAACAGTTTAAGGAGCTGAGAAGTTTACAGCTACATGCTGCCTCTGTAGAGGAAAAACTTGCAGCACTTGTCTTTAAAACTCATAAAACCACAAACAGAAAGAATGAATGTCCAGTGGCATGAGGAACTTGACTCAGATCATCACTAATTTGGTTGTGCTGCTCCTTCATTAGTATGAATCACTCTCAAAGGAGATCCTTAAATTGTGAAGTTTTTCCCAATCAGTGCTTTTGTACCACTTGTTATCTGTGAATGGGATTGAAAGACGATTTTTTCTGGCAGGACATAATAGCAATAAATCCTATTTTTAAATATTTCCCAGGCCTATAGGCACCCCTCAGTCCTCAGGGCCAGGAGTGCAGTTGCAGAGTTGTTGTCATCGCTGGCTCAGAGGGCACACATGGGGAAGAGCAGATATACCCAGATAAATTCCTGTTGTATTGGTTCTGTAGGTATTTTATCAAGCACAGGTCAGTTACAATATAAAATTTTGCTGTCCAGCTGCAGAGCTGCCTGCTAGGAAAGGCAGCAATGACTTCATTTCTGTTACCTGTCATTAATGATCTACAGCATCCAGGCTGAGCTCCTGAGAACCACAGTGCCAGAGAGGACAGCCAAACCAGGTGACAATATTTTAACATTTTTCTTACAAGAGTCTGTTTTCTCCAAAGAGAGATACAGCTTTAAAGTCATTTGTCCTGCACGAGACTGACAATAAAGGCTACCAGTCAGCCACAGACACAGCTTCCAGCAGAGATAATCTTCACAGAGACGGGATAAACAATAGTGGCTTTATGGCATTTTGAAACAAAGCAGTCTTACTGTTTCTGGAGGAGGAGGAAGGACTATAGAAGAAGATAGTTCCCTGCTCAGTTGCACTGTTGTCCCTCCTCAAAGTGAAACCTGCTTCTTCCCTAAATGGTCACTGAATGAAGAATAACACACAGTGTAGTGGCCAAGGCGCTTCTCTATCACCAGTAACCACGCCAAGCACGAGACAAATCTTCCCTTAGCCCTTGTACAGTCCTCTCCTGTTGCCCTGAGTTTTGCAGTTCTTCTATGTTTTCATTTTCTGTAAGAGTTTCTCACACACTTTCTGTAAACATGGCCATGTTTTGATAACTGTGCTTTATTGTTTGCATTCCATTTCTCCTAGGTGGAAACGTTTGATNATTATAAATCCCTTCCTGATAACGCATGGTTATGGAGAACTTTAATTAGCAGGCTGGTGGGCATCCCACGAACAACACTGCTCTCCCCCCACGGTTTTCATTGTGTATTAAATGCCATTAATTGCAGAGATGTATGCACAGGCCGGGGGTCTTCCTCTCTATTCCTCTTGCCTCAGAGCCAGAAGGCATTAACCCTTTGTGGGGAACCTCACAGCTCCCCAGGGACATCGAGCCGGCCAGGATCAGATTTTTGGCTGAGGTCAGTTGATGGAGAAGGACCAACTTCTGTAAAGGGTGCTGCAACACCACTGTCTGCAACATCAGGGACTTGAACTGCAGGTTCCAGGAAACCTCTGTCAGTTCTGTGAGTCCAACTGGAACTCTCTGTGATTTCACAGGTTTTTTTATGAGAGTGAAGACACTGCAGCCGAAGCACCCGAGTGTCAGAGTACCAATTATCCTGCCACAGAAAGGGCTGCTTCCCTGGCTTTCCCCATGAACAGCCTCATTAGGAGTGGAGTTTTAATGGTGCTGGTGGGTCACACTGGGGACAGAGGGAAGGAGTCCCTGAAGACAAAATGTATTTATGTACAATGGAAATACTGAAACTGCACAGTTGACTATAGTGGTAGTAACTGATAAGGCTTCATCCTTCAGAGGAGAAGGAGCCATCACCTAAAAATGGGCTTTAGTGCTTTACTGGCTTGTGTCACTCAGTCTTGCCCCCTACGTGTCTGAGTCCCACTAAAGAAAAAGGAATAAATTTCTTCCCACAGCCAAAATTTGCAATTTCCTATCCTTTTCTCAATGCAACTGAAATTTACATCCCATTTCAGATGAGAAAAATCCATCCTCAATTAAATTTATGTATAAAATAGCAAACCACTTCCATCCAGATTTTATTTCTGTTTATCTTACAGGGAATCAGTGGAGGTGCCTGTGCTGGTTTATGAGAGGAGGCAGAAGTGTAAACCCATATTTTATGGTGAAAATGACAGTAGGAGTGACCTTGGTCAAGCAGATATTGCTTTTTCAACCATGTCTAGAGGAGATAATCCAACAGCAGTCTGCAAAGCATCATGTTTCCTTAGATCCTGCTACAGTAATTCAATCATGAGCATACAAAATTAGATGAAAAATAAGGTAACTAGCCTTCTGGGACTGACTGATTGCAGTAAATGTTGCCTCCTGACAGTAAGCATTACACTGTCCTCTTTCAAGGGAGGTTACCTTTCATTACAGCACACTGCTCTCATTTCAGCCTGTGCCAAGTAGCAATGCTGTTAAATGTATTCTGCGGGACAGAAAAAAAATCTTTTAAGGTCTTTAAAGTACCTTGTTGCCTTTAAAGTACCAAAAGAGTGAGTAGAAAACTTCCAGCTCTTGACCTTTGGGATCAAACGAGCAATGCCAGACCTTTCTTGGTTTTTTGGGGTTCTTTTAGGATAGATATTTTCCCTTTCCCTTGCCTTTCATTTAAGTATCATGGAGTATTTTATAAGCACTGATTGATTGATCAAATCTTATGAACCTTGCCATCCATTGCAGAGAAGTTCAGCTGAGCCACAGTCATGTCTGTGGCTCTAAACTCAGTGAAATTTGCAACAGAAGGTCACAAAGGAAGGGACAGAGTGAAACTGAGGAATGGTGGAGGTTATTCTCTGTCGGTACAGAAATTGTTTTCAAGCCCTAAATATTTGCCCATGCATTTGTCCTGTGGACAGCTGAGAAAATACAATTTTTTAAGCTACTACAGGCTTGATTAGAGAAAAATCATTTAATTTATCTACCTTCAAAGATACATATGGGGCTGACACGGGGTACACCAGTGATCACTATGAACACACATTTTCATGTCACAGCCACTGAGTACACAGCAAGACCTGAGCTCTGGGTGCTTTTATACATATTGATGCATTTCATACACATTATGGAGATTTATGCATTTTATACATATTTAGATACAAATTTATGCATGTTAGACATACTATGGAGAAGAAAGCACCAAGCAGCCACAGGTACTGTCCGACACTGTCCAGTCCTGAACACCAGCTCCAACTGTGGGGTTTTTTGGGAAGCAGGGATGGGCACTCCTGGCAGAAGCCCTTGGGGAGCAGACATTGTCAGACCAACTCTTGTTCACCCTGGTGGGCTTGCTCTGTCTGCTTGATCAACTGCAGGATAAGCAGGGTCCCTCGATATATCCTCATCAAGGAGTTTTTCCATTTATGTGTTATACGTACACGTGAATAAATAAGATTTCCTGTTAATCAAAACTACACTAGAGCATGAGTGCTCGTGAGCAATAACCCAACACCTTGAGGAAGTGAGGCATGGCCAAGCTCTGGCTCAGCAGCCTGAGGAGCTGTGGATCAGGAATTCTCCCTTTAGTGGATCCAGGTGATTCTTCATGAAACCACAACACAAATGTGTATGACCAAAGCCTGACAGGATGATATTTTTATCCAGAAGTCTGCACTTCATCCAGAACAGAGGTTTCCACTGACCTGGCTCACATCAGCTGCAACAAGAACCAAAGGAAGCTGTCCCAGCTGCAAGTGCACCCATAGCACACATCTGAAGTTAGATGGACCCAACACGAAAAGTGCCCAGAAAAATGTGGTTCCTGTAAACTGCTTGAAAGCAAATAGGTTGAAAGACCTCTCACTTTCAGTCATGTAAATAAGGAATAACTCCACCAAGTGCAATGGACCGATATTTTTATAAAATCATTGAAAATGGAAATTCTACCAAGATTTCTGTATTTTCTCATGTATACACATTTTTTTAAAGGTATCTAAATGGAGACACTGAGATGAGCTCCACAGATGAAGCTGTGCTGTGTTTGTGCTACAGTGAGATGGCAGTTTGAGGATTTAGTCCTGAATAATGAAAATTCAGACAAAGATATATTCAGCAGATGTAAACAAATCTAACCCCAATGACCCTATAATTGAGTTATTGTTTACAGCAGCTGAGAATCAGGTCCATGTTTTATTATGCAAAATCATTATCTTGTGTACTGGATTAACGTACACACTAATAAAACTCATTAACCTCCTCAGGTATTGCTGCAGGTTTTTGTGGATGAGATAAAATGTAATCAAAAATGTATCACCTCATAACTGTTGATAAGGCCCTTTAGAAATCTTAATCTTGTTATTCACAAATGCTTCTAGTTACAGTTAAACAATTGTCTTGGTGCAAAGGAAATGAACATTGTCTTTGGTAGCTCCTGTTCTTGAAATGAAAACATGAAGAAAATAAAACAAGGTTTTTCTTTCAAAGAAAGGAACTTTGTAAATATAATATTTACTACAAAACTGAATGTTTATTGACAAATGACACTTCTTTGCATATGTCTGCCATAGCTATAAAGTCATATTTACAGGTAAGTCCATTAAGTTAATTAGTCCATTAAGTTAATTAATGCAATGCCCTCCCCATGCTATTTTTCTTTACTGTGTTTGACAGATATTTTTTTAATACCTCTAAATGCCTCCAACATGCAGCTCATCGTTCCCTTCCAGGGGAAAACCACATTTTTACAATTGTCCTAGTCCAGCTGTTTTACTTTATAGTATGGCAACCATTCTACTTCTCTGCTTTATCTTGATTATTTCCCATTTTACCATCTCAAATATTCCTTCTGTACCCTTGGTGCTCACCACAAACAGTTACTGGCAGCAATGGGTATTTGCCAGTCAGAGAAGGGACAGCCCCTGCATCCCCACAGAGACCCCTGATGTCCCCCAGCCATGGGCTCCAATATCCCAGGTTGCTCAGAGCCCCATCCAACCTGGTCTTTAACTCTTCCAGGGATGGGGCATCCAGAACTTTTCTGGGCAATAAGTTCCAAAGCATCATCACGCTCACAGTAAAGAATTCCTTCCTAATATCCCTTCAAAACCTACTCACTTCTCCTGAGCTGCTGAAAATAAGGAATTTCCTGTTTGGTTGCTGCTTTTCAAGCCTTGTTTCAGAGGACAAGCAGCCATTTAAGCAGCTTCAATGCTAGGAGCAGATGACTGGTGTGCATGCATTGTGTGTGAAATTTTGGATACTTCAGCAGAATTAAATTACACAGGATTAAGTTTTGTGGAGTCCTGCATTTTGGCTTAACAGAGCTGGAGAAAACTTCAACGACTCTTCTCCTGAAATGTATCCTTAGCCTCTTGGATACTCAGGCATTTTCAGAACAGGAAATCCCTGTTGGACCTGCAGATTTTGCCAAGTTACGATGAATGAGGGGGGAAGCACCAGATATTCTGCACTCACATTGTCCATCAGGCACATTTCTGTAAACTGCCTTTTCTTGGCAAACCATCTTCCCTTTGTAACTTACTTTAAATCCCTCTGTTCAGAGTACAGGTTGATGCATCTGGAGCTCAGTCCCAGTCACCCACAGTCCACCCCACCTTGCTGGCTTCTCTCTCATAAATTTTCTGATGTTTTATATCCTCCAGGCTTTGCTGTTACTTTCCTTTAAGGATGTTTGTGGTGGCTAGAGGAATCTGCCTCTACCTTCTGTGCATGTATGCACAGAAAAAGGCTGCAAACATCTGCATTCTAGCGACAAGTAAAAATACAAAAGGAAAGAAAAACATCAAGAGTAAAGCCTTAAAAGCAACGTGACCCAGATATTCATGGCCAGTCTTTCAAAGCTGCCCACAGGTCCACAGGATGTCTAAAGATATCAGTGCTGGCTCTGAACCCTGCCCCTGAGGCACAACAACTGCAAAAACAGAACCCAACATACCTTCACATGTCAGGAGGAAGTATTCCAGATTGTGGCTGAAGGATGCACTGAAATAAGTGCAGTTTTCAATCAGATCACAGGACAGGCACCTCCTGTTGAAGTTCCCATTTGTGCTTGCACTGAAAAAGTTAATACAATTCCATGAAGGTCACTGAGCAAATGTTATTTGAAAGCAACATTACTTGAACCTTACTTTAGAACAAGAATATAAATCTAATGTGTCCAACATTAGTAAGAGACAAAGTATTTCCATTTGGTTGAGCTTAAATAGCAGCAACGGATTTTTTTTTCCCCTCCTGCTTGAATAGAGAATATATAAATGGATACTGATGTCATTTTGCAAGGTCAGGTGGTTATGAAGGAAGGTATAGTTTTTAAAAGAAAATAATGGTTGCAATTCCACAAGAGGAAGTCATAATTTGGTGGATGAAGTCATGAAACAAAGGAGCAATATTTCTACACTTATTTATATTATAACAGACAATAAAGAGCTGGAATTGCTTTCTCTAAGTTTCTTACTGGTTGCATCACTGGTCTGATTTGCTAGCTGCTGCCTCAGAGGCCAAAGCCCTTTTTATGGGTTTAAATAGCTGCTCTTATAACCCACAAGTAGAAAGGAATTATTGTATTTAGGGATCTGTTGTTGAAGAAAGTTATGTGGCCTGCCCATTCACTCACAATGTTGCTAAGAGTCCACTGAATTTTGAAGAATGAATTAAAGATTATTAGCAAATATTAATAGATAACATTTTGCACCACTGTAGCATTTTGAAACTTCAAGAATATTAACCAAGAGACCTTTCCAGTATTACTGTAAAGCAGATGAGTAGTTTTTGCTACCATTTCAAGAGATAAGGCTGAGCAACCTTTTTAGGATCACAGAGACTGAAATAAGCAGTTCGTGGGTTCTTGTTTAGGCTCAGATTTTATCTCTGACTTCAATCCTAATTAAATCTACTAAATCAAACACAAAAAAAAAAAAAGAGGAAAAAAGCCATAAACAGATCTTCATCTGCTCTTTCTCTGTTGTCTGTGTAGGGAGATGAGGCTGATGAGGCACCAGGGTGAGATGGATGCCAAGACAAGGAGGGATGGAGAGCACTTTGACTCATGCCAGCAGCTCTTGAGCAGCTGTGCCTGGACTCAGTTTTTAAAGTGAGGTTTTCTTCTCATTTCAATAGAAATGAAGAGTTAATGTAATTTAAAAAATTTTCTTCAAGGAAATAAACACTCTCAAAAAACTGTGGAGTGCAGTGAACAGGAATATAGGTCTCGAAAGCAAAAAATTATTTAACTACAGGTAATTTAGTTTGCTCTAGTTTCCTTCCCACTGAGGAAAAAAAAAGTATGATATCATGTGAGAGAAGGAAAATGTACTGGCTGTCCCTTATCCATTTATGCCATCACCAACTTTGTCCTTCATCACAGGTTTTGTGATGGCAGCAGGGTCACTGAGAAGAAAAATAGGGCAAATGGAATAATGATTCCAAAATGTTTATTTAAAAGTTTGTCTTTCCTCCCCATTGTAATCTGCTTCCACTATATTTCACAATAGCAACCCTACCAGTAGCTTGCTGTAAAACCAGCCTTTTATTCATCATACACTTAGGGAGGATGCCAAACTCTTCTGGAACTGCAGAAAAAGGTTTCTAAACATAAAATACTGTTAATGCTTTTCAGTTTCATGAAGAGGTGAGCTACTATCAAATTCCTCCAAACCTCTATTGGAAAGTATAAAAACTGTTTATACCATTAGTTTAGGTATTTTTGAATTCTTTCAAGTGCTAAGCAGTTCTGTTGGAAAGTTTTGTGACAGTCAATCTTGAGATTAATTTAAAATCTGCATTAATATGGGAAAATTGCTAAATGTAAAACATTTCCAAGTGTCAAGCATTTTGCTCACAATGGTTACGTTCTATCTTTTCCAGTGACACATTGAGAGATCTTGCAATGCCATTAAAGAAAAAAACTTAAGAAACTGCTTCTACTGCAATGCTTATGATTCGTGTAAAATTGAAGAAATAGGAAATTCTGTATATGAAGTTAGTAAAGCACATACCTGTATAAATGCCTCCTCCTTGGCGAATCTTCTGTGCTGTGGAAATAACTGGAGGGGAAAAACAGAAGTGAATTGCACCATTAGAAGGGTGTTTAGAAGTGTCTCATGCAACAACACCTTCACTCATATTGCCATTTCCATGATCATGGAAAAAACTTTGGGTCCTACACTGGTCATGTCAGTGGATCGAAAACGATCAAGTGATTAAGTGGAAGACATCCACCTTTTTACCTCAAGATTCATGGCTCAGAATTTCTTATAAAGACCTTTCTTTTTTCTCTAGAGAAAGTTTTTACTTCTCTGGCCACATTTTATTCTTTTCCCAGATTGAGAGCTAACCAGGGTGCGATGGGAAGGCAGAGCATGAAGCTGAAGAACGCTTCATTGTCCTTGTTTTGTGCTGAGACTGTGGTGAGCTCCTTCCTGGATAAACAGCACAAGCTCTGTTGTGCAGTGGCAGCTTCTGGAGGTAAAGCAGAGATGCTGCAGGAGGTGGCCAACCTCAGTCCCACCCCTGGGGTCTGAATTAATCCCCCAGATGCATTTTGTGTGGATAATGATGGAGCACAGGAGCAAATACAGCATCCATGGGGTGAATAATGTCAGGAAGGATATTCATCCCTGCTGGTCTGCTTCCAACAAGCTGCACTTGCCTAGGCACACGTCTTGATTGCACAAATTGTGTGTGGTATTTTCTGGCGAGTTAAAATGCCAGTAAGACTTGGGTAATAGTTTGCTACTTAGACCACCCCTGGAAGTGTTCAAGGCCAGGTCTGATGGGCAGCCTGGTCCAGTGGAAGTTGCCCCTGCCCATGACAGGGAGCTGGAACTGGATGATCTTTCCCTTCCAGGCCAAGCCATTCTGTGATTCTGTGTTTCCATGATTTTATATTGTTCTGAAGTTATTGGTAATTGAGAGCATTCAAAATCGTGAAGAAGCACTGTGGTCTTAATGATCACTCAAAGTTTATTGTATTCCAGAGACTATTTACTCAACAGTTCAGTGACCTTAAGTAACTGAGAGGTGAGAACCTTGTATCCACCTGAAATTTTGTCTGGAAAGAAATCTGTTATTTAGTTCCAGAAAGCTGTCTAAATATTTTCTTATGTAATTTCCTGAAGTGTATTTGAAAAAGTGAATGTTTACAGAAGTTATTTTACAAGCATAAAGAGCAAGTGTGAAGAACCAAAATGGAGACAGCTTCCCCTGCTTTCTTGTCCCCACCTCCTTATGCTCACAGGTTTCAGTGTATACACAACACCTTTATAACTGACCCAGAGCCCAGGGCTAAACAAAGGAAGTCTGATTTGTCAGGCCAAAGTTTACTTACATTTTCTGCCTCTTTTCATCATATGCCAGTATCTTTGTCACATCCCAATCTCCAGATGTAATAGCCTGCAAGTCGTCGTTGCTACTGTTGGG
Source organism: Pachycephala philippinensis (assembly GCA_013397055.1). Lineage (NCBI taxonomy): Eukaryota > Metazoa > Chordata > Aves > Passeriformes > Pachycephala > Pachycephala philippinensis. Next base: position 269,829 of record VWZT01011242.1, read on the forward strand.
CTGCCAGAAAGAAAAGAGAAGCAGATTTCTTCATTGTTAAAACTTCTGAAAAAGGCAGCTCTTCTGGCTCCATTGCCCGTCAAAAATAAACCATACACCTGCAATTTCCGCCACTACACCTGCTATTTCTGTGAATCCGCAGGCATAGGAATAACAGAGAGTCGGAATCATCTTAACCATGACTCCACTGAAGATAATGAGGTGAATTCAGCCCAGAGAAACTTCAAACCCCTTCCTGTAACCCAGCGTGCCCACACACTTCTATTTAATCCTTTATGGCAGGGTGGGGATTTGCTTATCTACAACTAAGGTGGCATTACAAAACCAAAACAAAACAATAACAATGTTTGGAAAGAGACAGCTGATTGACCTTTTTCTTCTAAGTATTTAATTTGGAAATTCACATTATCTCATGTCCAATAAAGCATCATTGGAGGTTTTCTTTTATGCACAAGACATTTCTACATCTGCACCTCCCCATCTTGCTGCTACAAGCACAGACACCACTTTTTATTGCTGTCTGCCTCAGGTGAGACCCCGAGCAGCAGCAGCGAGTCACCTGTGATGATGACATGGCGATGTGGTAGAAGTGCCCACGTCCTCCCTGGGGAATGGCCCGGACGAAGAAAAACTTCCGACCATCCTTGGAAAAAATGGGCTCTTCATTCTGTATAAGCAGCAAAATTAAGGGGTGTATTAGTCTTAATTGGTTGTATTTAGGATTGCTCAGCACTCCAACACCCTGAGAAATTAATTCGCAGCAAAAGAGAAAGTGCTCCTTGACAGCAACCTGAGGCAAACAAAGAGCCTGCTGAAAACTGGAGGAAGTTTTGAGGATTATTGCTTCTTGCTCTTGGGAAAGCAGACACCTTTCAGCTGTGGGGAGACAGGCAGCAAGGCGAGTTCCTGGGCTATAAAGTCAATTCCCATTTGCAAAGCCAGAAGTGCACATATACAGCTGACTGCCCGGGGCACTTGGAACACAGCCTTTAGAACAAGTGTGACAAACCCTGTTTACCCGGCTGCAAGAACCTCTCTGTTCCTGTCCTGGAGGAAACACAGCTGAACAGCATCTAACTGCTGTCGTTTTCTACTGTCTTACAAATGCTTATCTCACTGAATTATTTATGAAGGAGAGGATCTCCTGCAGAACTCTCTTTGACACAGAGCTCCCAGGTGAACGTGGTGATTGACTTTTATTGGGTGACTGGAACTTTCACTCAGAGACAGAAGAGACTCAGCAGAAGGAAAATCAAACACCACACGTGGCAAGCAAGCATCTCCTGGAAGGGAGGCTTCTCTTTGTGAACAAGAACCCTGAGGCACACGAGAAGTCTCCTCTGCCTGAGATGGTTGAACAGCAGATAACCAGGGAAGGCAGAAGGATGGTCCAAACGGTGGGACAAATGAGCACTGTACCAACAGAACTGGCTACATGAAATTCACTCTGAATCTTGACTAGTTGGGAGTAAATAAAAAGCTGAACCTCTGTTAAAGCTCTCCTGTGAGATCAGGATTTTCTGTGGCTGGATGAGCCCTGCCTTGGAGCTTTGTGAACCCTTCTTTCATCAGGGCACTCAACAAGGAGACTGCTGCCAGCCTCTTCTGGGTCCTCCACAGTTCAGGTTAAACCCCTTGGCTTTCTGCTTGGCACATGCCCAGAGACCACACTGAACCAGCAGGAACCTGATTGCACAGCAAGACTTATGGCACAGCAAAGGAATAAACATTTTTATTTCCCATAAGCGAACACATTATTCTTACTCTATGTTCCTTCGTTCCTTTGTTCTTTACTGATTAATTCTTTTCCACGATTTATCAGATTTGTCAATGCTCTATTAGGTGTTCAAACTGTTCTTTTCTCCTTTTATTTTCCCCTGCTTAGGTTTTCAGTATATTTTAAAATGTGCCCATTTGCAGATTGTTGCAGCTGTATGAAGTAATGGTTTCATTTGTTTCTGACATTGTTCGGGAACCTGAAACATGAAACTCTAAATTATTTCCAAATGTCTTTCACGACAGGAGAAAGCTCATTGAATAATGACTGTGATAGCTCAGGCAAACCTTCTGCTCGACAGGTTTTCCTTTCCTGAAGTAGGTAGCAATGAGTTCACCCTCCATTTCTGTGTCTGTGCCTCCTGCATTATATATTCCAGCAATATGTCTCTGCCAGTGAGAGCAGGCATTGTGCAGATGAGTTTGAGGTTCATTCACAGCTACAGGGGAAGGAGGTTCATGGCACAGGTGACAGATGTGAGGTTTTAGCACCGGGCTGATGTTACAAGGCAGTCTGTTTGCATGTTCCTGTTGCTGGAAAGGCAACACATCAATACAGTCAGAACTTTGTGACAGAGATGACTTATCCCAGGTGGTAACTGGGGGAACAGAGGGAAAGTCTCTTGGAATAGGATTTTGTAATTTAGGGAGCTACACTGGGCACATAATTAAAGTATTCTGCATGTGGTATGAACTGTATGAGCCTTTGGGCAACAGTTACTGACTGAATCCCACAATACTAGAACAGAAGAGCCCGCCTTGAAAATAATCAGTTTAGTGATAGTAAAAGAAAATACTTTTACTGTGCAGCAGGTACAGAAGGTTTGGAACTTTTTGCCACAGGAGGTTTATGGACACAGCTTGTATCAGCAGGTGCAAAAAGGGATTGAACAAGCTCATATTTCATTAATATGAAATCTGAGTGAATGAATAATCTTAAAGGATGTGGATATAGTCTCTAATGTCTGTAATCTTTTTGTTGTAGATGATGGTGGAATGTGAGAAAATTATGCCACCCAAAGATTCAGCTTTATTGGAAAAGAGAAGGTAATGGAAGGCTGCTGGAGGGCTCTGAACCTCCTGGAGGGTTCAGTGCTGGAGCTCAGAGCTGCACAACTCAAGTCTGTGTATCTGCAAATGGTCAGGAGAAGAAAACAAAGAGTGCCTCTGTGGCTTTTCCTAAGTCTGGCAGAATTGGGATGGGTGAAGGGGCAGTGCTAAATGCAGTCTGAGCTTCTGGAACTCTTAGAGAGGAGCTCAGAGTCCTGGAGTACAGAATAACAATTAAAAAAACTTAAAAAAAAAAAAAGGGGGAAGATAGTATTGAATTGTGTTTGAGCACCACTGGATCTGCAGCCACCTGAGGAAGACTCCTCTGGTAAAACAAGGGAAGATAAGGTGCACACAGGATGGTGGGGAGTGCACAAGTGTCTCTGACCTTGAGGATTTGCACAATCAAACGTTCAGTGGGATAAATGTTTAAAAGAGAAATTATCCAATTTATGGTGAGTTGGAATTTATGAAAGATTTGTGGACCCAGGAGTACAGCTCCACCAAAACCACGCACAAATTATCGTGGGTCAAACAATCATCATATTTCAGCACCACATATTGCAGCTCCAAACTGGTTTGTCTGTGCTCAACACACTCCCTGCCTCCTGTTCTTCTGCAGTGCCTCACATGCTCTTGGCTGGACTCCACACTTTTCCTCACAGAAATCAGTGGCAAAGCAGATTCTTTGCATATTGGTTTTATTACTGACTGAGAGTTATACTTCCGTAAGAATTATGATTTTGTGGTTTATCCTCGGGTTTTAAAAAGGAAACAAATTAATCTGAATAACTGAATCCTTTCCAATTGATTCTCTGATGCATTTTCCCTTCCTCAGCAGTCTCCTGCCCTCTCTCTCTGATCCACCTTTGCCCAGATCCCAGAATTAGTGATTTTGCTGTGTGGGCATTTATTCTTTCAGTGAAATGTCCCAACACTTTCTGTGTCACAGGCACATAGCTCTGATGAACAGAGAGGTGTGACATGAAACCTTTTAACCCCTTGAATATCGGTAAACACTTTGTTTAAATCCAGCAAAGCAAACACCCAATATGCATCAACTCTGATGGGACAATGCAGTCCCCTCCTCTTTAGGGCACAGGGGGCAGATCTCTTTCCATCTCCTGACACACTCAGCCCCTGGGGCAACGCTGAGCTTCATCCTCCATCCCTGTCCCCATGCTCAGCTGAGCCTGCGTGCACCACAGCTGTGGCCATCCCTGAAGCCAAGGCAGCTGCACCAAAATCAAAAACTGGAGAGGATCCCATGTCTCTGGGTACTGATCCCCTCCACTGGATGAAATGGGAACTCTTCATTTGAACACCAAAAGGGTTGTTTGTAGCCAGGAGCTGCTTTTTAGCTCTGGCAGATGAATTTGGGTATTTGAATTACGGGTCTCTGGATCCTATTTCTGCTGCATCCTTTGTCTTTAGGCCAAAATTAGGTCAGTTATGGGGTAATTACATGGAAAAAGAGCTTTACAGAGTGAAAAAGTGGGTCTTGTTTGTAAGTTCTTCTGGAATCTGTTTTTATTTTAAAAATCTCATTTAATACCTCCTATTAACTACATGTAAGAATAATTTCTGGGTTGTCATGCAGGATTAAAGCAAGGGAGTAGTAAAAGAAAAATGGTGCAAGGTTTTCAACATCTCAGCCTTTTAAGAGAGCGAGTCCTTAGTTTCAGACAGAGGTCATCTGAAACACTGGGGAAATAGGAGAACTGGAAAGAAAAATGTAACCCAAAGAAACTGTTATCAGGGGAGGGCAGCCAGCCCACACAGGCACTTTTGGAGGTTACAGGTCTCTAAACAATTTTATGGTAATCTCCTGGTCCTGCCAACATCAATGTCAAAGACTGCAGCCTTTGGTGGAGTTGCAATTGCACCCTGGTTTATAATTAAATTTTTTTCAGGCCACATTCACAATTAAATAAATAAACCAATTAAAATGCCAGTAAAGTTTATCTTCAGCAGGTGCTCAGAAATCGCCTGATTTCTCCCTTGCTGACTCATTGCCTGTGTATGACCATCCCCAGTGCTATTGGAAAATGGCTTCCTCACAAAAATTAAAACAAAACTGCTTACAGCTATAATTAGTGTTTCAAACAATTTGTGTATTTAAGCAAAAGTATGAGCAAAGTTCAGTCTGGCTCTTGTGCTCAGAAGTGCACAAGAAAGTATATAAATAAAAGACATATAAACTTCCCGAGTCCCTGGACAGTTTTAGTGAACATGTGCCATCTCATCTGACAAGGAGTGACAGACACTTTCTAGCAAATCCTGTGTAAATACTGTGTATTTTTTATTATACTTTAATTAGTTTATCCTATTTTTTAGCTGCACAGGGAGTGGCTGCATTATTTCTCTTTGCCTGTGTTGGAGAGAGGCTCTCTAAAGATTTTGGACTTGCATAAAATGTATTCATGAACTTAAGCCCAGAAGGAAAGATGAGATTGTTTACTATGACCTTCTGCAGACAGACTGTTAAATGCCACTGAGTCACCAAACTACTACAACAACAAAATTGAAATTCATGGGGTCTACGCTCTATCTCAGAACTCCCAGGATTTCAGACAGCTGAAAAAAGTCAACCCTGTCATCCTTGGAGACTCCCTCATGGGTCTGATGGGTATCTTCTTGTCTCCTACTCCCAGCTGAATGTTTGTCAGCTATTCCAGGATGCACTCAAATTCATGGGAGAAAGGTAAAACCTGTGCGTGCTTTTCAAACCATGCACGTGGAGAATTTTGAAGGAGTATTTTACAGAACGAGGTGAGCAGTTGCATTGGTCCTACTGATCTAAAATTGGGACACTTCTCAAAGAAGATTTTGGGGTGGGCTGAACCCTGCCCAGGGTCCCTTGACTGTGTGACCCCACTGCCACCACCCCGGCTGTCTCCAGAGGGGACAGAGCACCTGGCTCATTTGCAAATGCTTACATTAAAATGTCTCAGCCAAGGAGTCATCATCCCGAGCTGAGCCACACTCCTGAGCTCCTTCAGCAGCTGCCTGATGTGCAATTCATCTCCTTCTTGAAGAGATTAGTGGACCCAAACCAGCATTTAACATTTTCACATCATCCTCGTAGTCAGACACACGTGCCATGAAAATACCTTTCCACTTATCTAGAGTAATGTGTCATAGAATAAAAGGCGAATATAGAAAATACAATTATCCCAGTAATCATATTCAGTCAAAACTAGAATTTTAAGTAATTTTGTTGTTAGAAATACAGGCAAAAGAGCTATATAATTCTTCAGACTCCCACAAAAGCTTTTGAAGGGTGCTATCAAATGTCACCAAAGTCCATAGAAAATGTTATTTTAGTTAGCACTGAGATCCCTGACTCATTTGGCTGTAATGAACATCCTTCCCTAACATCAAACTAAGTGTGTGCTCTCAAACTAAGTATATGCTTTTTGGAGATGCAGTAAAACAAAATGTATTTCCCTGGAGCAGGCCCATTAGGGACTGACAGATCATTTATTTCAGGTGTTGAGGATAAAGCACCATCTTTTAATGCCTGTCCACGTGGTAGGAGACTAAAGAACCTCAGCAGTGTAAAAACACAAGTTCCACTATCCTGTATTAATATCATAAAACACTTCCACTATACTGCAGTAAATAGCAATGAAAGGATTACTTTACTACTATTGCCCTCAAACTTATAAAATAAATAAATCCTGTTAAGTTATTTTTAATTTTTTTAAAATATGCAATATCTGGACAATTTAATTTTCCCTCGATTTGGCTTGTCTTTTAAGCTTTTGTTTCCTACTCAAGCCAATATGGTCCTTATGGATGCAAAGAATATTTCAGCATCATTTTTACTCTGTATCAGCAAAAGATTATTTGAAATGCTTGGAGCACAAAATCTATTTCCCCATACAATCAATTTTCATCTGGATCACACACAGCCCTTTGCTGCAGGACAGCCACTGGCGCAGAGGAGAGCATTGCTCTTGCTGTGAACTGATGCAGTGTCCTTTCTACAGGTTCTTGGCTCCTCTGAACAAGCTGTGACAAAAATTTGAAATGCTTTAAACCTGGACTTGGAAAAACACACAGTACAAGATATTATGGGACATGCTGCTCCCTGTCTGGCGTTCACACAAGGCTTGAGAAACAGTTCAGGGTTGTGGCTGAATTGAGATCACAGCTCCTCTCTCAAGAACAGCTCAATCCAGTCTGAGGTCCCCTCACAAACTGACTCCTGGGCAAGTGTTATATATGATATTTAAGTGACTTAACAGTCTATCTGCATGATTTTGTCTCTGAATGGACACAGATCCTCTTAATAAAATGATCAGAAAACAACCACCAGGGTGTTTAAATTATCATCAGTGTCAGGGCAGGGTATGAAGGATTGTCTCTGAGGCTGATGAGTCCTGTACAGGTACTGCCAGTGAGTGATTTTCTACCAACATCAGCTTTTCATCTCTTTTAAATACAAGTAAATTGCAAGCTTAGAACTATGGGACCTACCAGACTAGATGCCATCTTCCAAGTATCTCTCTCGGGGCCAGAAATCAGTTTTTCTCTTTGGAGAAAAACTCAATGAAACAAAAAAGCTTGACCTCAAGGAGAAGATCACTCTTACCTGTCTGTGCAGCCAGGCATCACTCTCATCTTCATGTTTCTAAAACACAAAAACGTCATTAATACCATACTTGTCACATATTGTATTCTGCCTATCAATGCAGGAAGCTGTCAGACTGCAGTTAAAAGGTTGTTCAGAAATATAAAGAAACTCTTTAAATATGTGTTTCTGGAGTGGAATCCAACGTCTGCTTTCCTTGACTTTCCTCCCTGATGGATAAGTACTCACTAGGTCAAGAAAGCATTCTACTCATACAGACAAAACACATAAATCCACAAGATATATTATTCCCCAAAGAAATAAATAAAGGTTGAAATCAAAGTTATTAATAAAAAACTTCTCACCACGCTGTATGCACAGAATTGCATCATTTTTTTCAAGGGATGGGTGTATCAGAACTATTTTATACAGTGGAAACACAAACCAGTTTAAAGGATGGAATCTGCTAATCCAGATCTTATATCAATACACTGTTTGTATTAGTGCATTTATAGAAGGGATTAATTAACTACAATTAAGACGTGTAGATAAGCATGAGCTGGTTTTAATGCCATTAAATATATATAATGCAGCTAGAATGTTGCAAAGATATTTAGGTTGCAAACTGCCAAGGTGTGTGAGCTTGTGTGAGGATACAGGTATTTCAAGACAGGTAATCACTCTCTGTCAAACAGACAGAGAATGTTTTTGGGTTCTAGGTGTTGAACAAGAATTAAAAATTGTGAACATTGCTTATATTCTGTCTGCCTAAATTAATGTGTGCCAGCTGAGTTTTCATGATGTAGAACAACTTGAATATTTTCTCCTTGCATGGGTTATGAACACGGATGGCAAGGGACCGCTGTGCAGACCTCTCCTACCTTGGTGCAAACCCCCGTGGTGGCGTCGCAGAGCGTCAGGATGGACACGTTCTGGGCCCTGTTCAGCCAGTTCACTGCCACCTTGGTGCTGGTGGCCCATTTCACCATGGTGATGTAGTAGTCCCTGCAAACACAGAGGTGCACAAACCAAATCACAACGCTGCCATCCCAATGGATTGCCACATGGCAGAGCAGTCGGGGGCTGCTGCAGGCAAACAGCTCAGGAGAGACATGTGGTTTTAAAGAACATCGTGTCCTGATGTCTCTAGGCTGCTTTATGTATGGATTTCAACCCCTAAAAACGACATTTTTAGGGCTGTGCAGGTGTTTTATCTGCCACTTCTGGAAGTTATTTTCAAAGAAGAGACCAATACAGAGATAAAGAATCTTTCAAGCTATTCTGTCTTCCGAGAAGGACTGAACTGCCTGGAGCTACAAATTTATGCACAAGTGGAAAAGAAACTGCAAACCATTTCCATTCTGAGCACACTAACCTGAGCTGACTCAGACCCATCACTATCAATGGCTGGGTTCTTTATGCTTATAAAAAGTTGATGGCCTCTGAGTGTTCCAACTACACACCAAAGTATCCAGGAGTGTTGCATTAAAAGACGAATAGTAAGAAGGATATAGTTTGGAGTGCCACAGGGTTTCTGTAAAGCAGATGCAGCTGGTTGCCACAAAGACGTCAGAAGAGATCGTTTGCTTGAGCAAATCCACCCTCCCACACTCCCTGCACCATCTTATTGCTGGATATATTCAGGTTGTGATGATGCTTGGAGTAAACTGTGGGTGTGGGCTGCCCAGTCCTGTAATGGATATCTTCAGGAGAAATCCCGTGCAATATTGAGGAATGCAACCTCTTAGGCTGGGCTGGAAAATGCAGGAATAAATTCACTGAAGGTTGCCTTCTCAGAGCCAGAGCGTGGTGCTACCAGACGTCCACCTCTGCAGCAATTCAGGGCTCCACCACTTCATTTGTAGGGCACAACTCTGGCTGAACTGTCAGAGCTGGTGATGTTATAATATACTGCTGGGCTATGTGGGCCAAGACATCCTTAAAGTATAATACGACTTTTTACAGCACACGGTCTATAAAAAATTTATTAGTTCATTTGTTTGCTATAAAATATGTATAAGGAAGCGTTGCTCTCATTGGAAATAACGCGCTGTGTCGCTGGAGAGTCCTTCGTATTCTGGCAAGAGCTCCTGCATATACTGGAGAGAAAGGGCAAAAGCACAAAGGCCTGTTTGTCCAGAAAAATAACAAGTTGGAAATTGATTTTGAGCTTTTCAGTAATATTTAGTGCCCGGAATTGGCTGGGGGAAAAAGGAACAAAAGGCCTCAATGCTTGCATCCACTGCACTGGGGGGAAGGATATGCCCAGGTGAGACAACAGCAGTCAGAAAATTTAGAGCCTGAAATAAAATTGTAATTTTACTCTTTATCAGCAACAGCATAGGCCCTAAGAGGAAAAAAACAACACAGCAAAATTAAACTGTATAACTGTCTCTTCTTTCTCTCCAAAATGAACTGAGCAGATTCAGTCTCTCCAGAAAAGGAGTGTGATTTTAGTACTTATTGTGGCTTGGAGCACTTTTTCCATAAATCCAATTTAAAGTTTCAAGGACATATATTCAATTTTTACATCCCTCACGCTGTTTGAACACAGGAGCCACAGTTCTTTCTCAGGAACTTTTAATTATTATTTTAGGTGAATCAGGGTGTTCCCTACCACCCCAGAGAAGGGCATAGAGTCTCAATTTCTCTCTGAAGCCTCTCCCAGCCACCAAGACCATGGATAACCCAGCCCACAGATAACTCCAGGTACTCATATAGTCATTATTCCAGTTTCTGAGTAGTGTGGAGTCTTTCATTTCGTTTACTTCCCTTCACATCTCTTCTATAGGACAACCAAGTTTTATGGTTCCCATTTTGCAGAGGAAAATGAGACAAGAAGGTGTGATTCATCTCCAGCTAATTTTAAACACCTGCTGCTGCTGCAGCTGCACTGGTTGAGCAGCCAGTGGAGAGAAATGGAAAGCCAGCGCATTTCCCAAGCCCTCTCTGCCTGACCTGTCCCACATTTTATATGGAGCTGATTTAAGGGAGAACCTGTTTCTTCCACAGGATGAAATCTGCACCAGCAGGTACTTGACCACTGCATTTATCCACATCCACATCAGAGCAAACGGGAAGGGACATCCTGTCCGAGCCCTCAGGAAGGGTGAAGCCATCCTGAGTTTGCCATGGATTTCCCCACCCCAGCAAAGCATTGTTGGTTTGCTTTGCAATCATCTGAGACTGGTTATAGTGCAGCACCCTTGTCCATGGCCCAGCTTTCCACGGCTGCTTCCTGGGGGCAGGAATTCCCGACATGAGCTACAACTCTACAGTAGGAACACCTACAGTATGACCACGGGAATAAAGCCACAAACACCACAAAGAACAGTGATGTATTACAGGCCAAGGGACAGGCAGCAGCCCAGCCCATGGTCCCTGGGGCACAGACAGCTCCTGCCTCAGATCCAGACTGGAGTTGTCTGAGTTTTCCCATTATTTATTTGTTCCTGGCCCATGCAAGGGCCAGTGATGATTTCTGCACTCGAGGGAGATAATATTGTTCCTCAGTTTGCCACCTGAGATGCAAACACGATGTGAGAAATAAGCTGGGTCATGATCCAGTTCTGACCATCTGCTGATAAAACTCTTGAGGTCCTGTGGTTCTCACCAAAATAAAAAATGCCTGTCAGGCATTAAATGCTATTATACTACTACTTTTCCCCCTTCAATTTAACCCCTTCCCTTCACTTTCTTTTTCTCACAGGAAAGCATGGCACTGGAGAAAATTTGACAAAAAATGTTCAGAATGAAAGATATATATAAAGGACAAGTGATCAATATTGTACATTTCACCCAAAATATGTTTTCCCATCATCAGCTTTGCTTTGTTTGTTTTGGGTTTTTTTTACTGAAAAGTGTCTAATTTCTGTGGAAAATTCCTGGCTTCTTTCAATTTTGAAAGAAAAAAGGCCGTGGCATATCTCCACTTTATTATCAGCTTTATTAATTGCACTAAATCACTTTGCTCCAGATAAAAAGAACACGAAATACCACTCTGTCCATATATCATCTGTACTGGGCACATTGAAATGCTTCAGATAGGATGTGTCTGCTGGAAGATCCTTATCACCAGCTTCCCCTGCTTTCTTGAAACTCCCTTCTGTAACTGAATGTACAGTACATCCCTCTTGCCTGTTTTAATGAAATTTTATCACACTAATCCTCTCATTTCAGAAAACATATGCATAATAAAAATGCACCCCTATTGCTCTAGCAGCACTACTCTGTCATCCCTGGAGATGGAAATTGCCGTGGTTTCAATGAAATATACAGACACTAATTAATTATGATGTATTTTGCAATATTGATTGCAACCAAATAAATTATGGCCACCCATAACCATACAGAACAAATTTATTAACAACACTTGGATCCTCCAGTCGGAAGTTATTGCTGTAATTAAAACATTTCTGAGTCTCTCTGTTTACAGAGAATGCTACCAAAAGAGAAATTACATTGTTCAGGAGACACCATTCTGATAATGTGATGGGAATACTGTGATCCTGAATTCCCACCTGCTGTACACAGGTCTGAAGTTGTATTTTTGAAAGGCAAATGCCCATTTGGTTTGGCCACAGGTCATACATCTTGTTTTGCATAAATGGGTTTGGGTTATTTCAAAGTAATTCAGTGTAAACCTGTTCTAATGTAATGTTCTATAAAATACAGGCAAAAAGAAAAATAATTTGAAAAAAAAAAATTAAGCAGAGTTACGCAAAATGAAACTTTTTTCATAGCAGCAGAGAAAGGTCCAGTTTTAAAAACTGTAAAATGATCTTGAAAAAAGTCAGACTCTGATCTAAAACCCCAAGGGAACTGGGGCCAGCATCCCAGGGTGAGAAAGCACCTACCTCATTCTCTGATCATCCGGGGGAGTCATTTCCAGGTCATGAGTGGGTCCATTCAGACCAATCACATGCAAAGAAATAGTTGGATTTTCCATTCCAGCCTGGATTTTGAAAAAGAATAAATTACCATATCATATACAACACAGAATGGTTTTGAATTATTATATCCCCATGGATTATAAAAAGCATTCCCATTGAAGGGGTTATGGATTGCACTGCTGTGGTCTTTCACAGGGAGACTGCAAATCTGGGGATGTGGCACAGAGGTGTGGAGAGCTGGCAGGCACAAACAAGGGACAATTTTACTCAGGACATTTCTAACCTTAGTAAAAAATTCTACTTTTCATGGCAACTAGAATTTTTGCTGTTTCCTGCACCTTTTGATAAAAGGTTGTCTAACAGGATGATGGTTGATACAGTAAAATACTGACTCATTTTGTACTGTAGGAAAGGGCATCCCCTGCTGAAGCATTGTGATTTCCACAAAACCTGAATACATGTGGGTATCTCTCCTGTTCAATTATGGTTCAATTTGGACCAGCATGTGAGGTCTTAGGCAATCAGTGCTTAAAGCAAGAAACCCAGAAGGAATGACTGCAGCAGACACCCCTGCACTGCTTTAGAGCAGGAAATCACAGCAGTAACAGCAGCAGTGAGCCTGTGCTGGTGGAGAGCTGTGTCTGTGCTGTGCACCCACTGCAGGTCTCTGCAGTCAAGGGGAGATTGGCTCCTAAGTCTTTTCTGTCTTTCAGGCACAGCAAATCTCTAAAACCAATGTCTCTGCTGACATAAGGCCATCCTGGATATTCTAAGGAAGCCCAAATACTACATTTTCCTTCTATACAAAAGCAAATCTATCTAAATATAGAATATATATATGTACGTATGTCTGTATGTATGTATGTATTTATCAATATAAAATCTAAATATAGAAATGTACCTAAATATAGAAACATATCTAACTATAGAAACACATCCAAATATAGAAATATAGAAATTCCAAACCCTCAGACACCAACAACCCTGTCCTGGAGACAAACCCTCAGACACCATCCAACTTCCATCCATTCCGGCACGAAAGCAAAATTGCTTTTGTGTGTGCAAAAAAGCAAGGATTTTAAATTTTATTTTCGTTGTCTATAGAATTACTAATTCTCATAGAACCAGAAAAGTGCAATTTTACAAATGCAGCTAAAGAGTGATGGAGACCACAATCGCTGGGGAAACAGCTGATCTTCCCTTGGATATGTTTATTTTCATTGCCTGTGAGTGTGCATTATTAGTCTCCTGTCTGAGTCTACAGGAAAGAAGTAACTATTTATTTCTGATAGAACAGCAGGACTGATTGCTTTATTTTCCCTTACCTTTGGATAATGATATGTTTTAACAGTAGGGTAAATGATGCCTGTATAAATCGGGATCTCCATGGTGGGGACTCTGGAGGCATTAATTGTTGCATATGCCAACCTGGTGCCATCAGGAGACCACCAATGAGCAATGTGAGTCTTCAAGATCTCCTCTAATTAAAAAAAAAAAAAAAAAAGAGACAGAACAGAAAAAAAAAGGCTATTAGAGGTAAATTACTAGTTAGCAATAAATGAAACAGCGCAGATATGAAAATCCCAGTCTAATCACAGCACAGGGAGGATGCCACAGGAATATCAATCAAAAATACTCATCAAATTATGCCATATACACAAATGAACACAATTGATAACAATTACTCTGTATTTATAGGTTATTAGGCTTAATTACCTTTGCTGAAGAAACATCAAATTATTCATATTAGTACACACACTCGTGACAGCATAAAAAGGCCCTGCTGCTCCTGCCATGTGTCCTGCACATGATTAGAGTCCACAACATCAGACTAGACACATACCCATCAATTCAAACAGGGTTTATGCAAGTGCTTCAGCAACAACTTAAATATTCCTAAATTCTGTTGCCAGTTGGGAATAAACAAATACAGCAATTTTCTGTAACCTATGAAAGGCTGGAACTTCAAAACAAGATACCAGGCCTTAGAGTCTATGCTTTGGATACCATCTTGACTTTTATCCCTATTTCATTTTTTAAATCACTTCTGCAAGGCAATTTGCCACAAGTAGCCAGGGTTAGAGCCTGATCCTTTATACCACTGACTTTTGGGATTTTTGAGATGTCAGTAATATAGTTGCCATTGAAAAGGTACTCAGAAAGATGCCAATGCAAACATGTCAGAGTTCAAGTATGTAAGGAGAAAACAATATTGCCATCATGTGAAATTATTTTTAATACTGGCAGAACCTAGTTCTCATTAAATTCAAATTCAAATGACTTCTAATTTCTAATACTTTTCATGTAATCTAATAGCCTTCATTGTAAAGACGAACTCATCTTACAGATTTGCAGAAAAGCTATAAAATTCACTCTTGGTCCAAAGTGTCTCCAGTTACTGACATTTGGAAGACATTAACTTGGCTTTTTAAACCTCCCATTCTGTGAAAGACAATAACGTAATCCATTTTCATTAAGAGGTTTAATATCATGTGAGTCATTCCTATTTAAACCACCAGAAGGGCTTGCATATGCTGTACAGATTGATGGGCAGGAAGATGGGTCCCATTACTTTAATGTGAGAATAAAAATTAAAGAGGCTGCAGAATGTTCACCACGAGGTCCTGCTACACAGGTCCGAGCAGCTCCAATGTCTGCTGCCATCACTGGTCATTGGAAAAACAGATGGGGATTTTCTGAGTTCAGACCCATCAGGTTTGCCCACCACCCTCTGACGATCCCCCTTTCCAACCAGGACATTCTGGTCTGATGAGCAGAAACTCCCCAGAGAAGGTTTAATTAAAAAAAAAAAAAAAATCTGGATGAGAAATCCTTGGAGAATAGACAATAATATTCATCACAGGGCAAGTAAACACTTTGTTAATCAAGGCTTGCATATGGCTTGGAATAAAACTCAAGGTAACATCAGAGAGGCTGCAAGGGAAAATGAATCCTCAATACTTATGGTTTTCACAAATAACAAATTAATTAATCAATGCTTAATGGCAGCATGTAAGTGAGGTTTTGGAAAGATATTTAGGAAGTTAGAAATGTTTCATGGGAAAGCACATCTGGCAAATTTGCTTTGCTGCACTGTCCCACCTGTTATATGTACATTTAAAAGATGCTGCTTTTGACTTTTATATTGCTTGCCCATTAAAGAGATAATGAAGAGCATAAAGGAAAAGGAGTAAAGATGGATGGCAGATGAATCCTTGACATTTTAACATTAATTAGGAATGACTTTATTCAGCAAACATTTTCTCCAGGATCTCAGACTTAATGAAGCTGTTCTGCTGAAGGTCACACATCCAGAAAGGTTTTAGTGCAGGTTTTGTGGTCCTCTGTTAATGAGATTTAATTGAGTGAACCTTTGCCTTGAAACAAAGCCAGGACCTTGCTGTTATTAGAGAGATCAGTTAGTTTTAGCAAACCAGAGAACATTCTTACAGAATATAGAATGGATTAGTACCAGAAAGTTCTTTCAGCTGAAAGAAAAAATGATTTGCAGACAATTTGTTCTTGGGGACAGTTTATTCCTTGCATTTGCATTTAGCACATGCTCTGAAAATCAGCTGCATTCAAGACTGCTGGGTCTTTCTAAAGTTAGTTCAGATCCTGCCTCGTGTATATGAAAAACCAGGCTCTCCTTAAACACCAAAGCCCCCCTACATATATAGATCATGACCTCCTGACTAAGAGCATAAAGTGGTCATTGATGAAAACTTTAGCCCTCTTCCCCAGAGCTCGCAGTCGCTGAGTGCTACATGATGTCAGGATGCTGTGAGTGAGCTGCAGAGATTCCTCACAGTCAGATCCTCATGGCTCTGGACTCCTTTTTTCTCCACAGTTTTGCCTGCCAGCCCCAATGGGACATGCAAACCTGAAAAATAGTGAGAATAAAGTGTGTGGTTGCTTTAGCTGAACAAGGGCTGCTCAGACCTGCTGGCTGAGTTCAAGCATGGGGTGTGAGGCAAGCCAGTGCTTATTCCATGTCAGCACATTCAGTAATGAATCACTCTGAAAAGAGCTGGATGACCCTAGTCACGAGTAGTGACTCTTCAGCAGGGCCGTGTATTAGCCAGTGAGGTGTTTGTGCTCAGGGAGTGCTACAGGATGTGTATTTTAATCCTTCTTCTAGCTGAATAAGGCCCAGCTGAATGATCATTCCAAAGCTGTGTGAAACAAAGACTCTTCTAAATTAACAGACCCTCAGGAGAAGCATTTGAAATCCTAGGTCAGAATATATTCAGTGACAACTAGGTATATATACATCTTAGGGGCTTCAACATCACTGGAGGAGAGAAGAAACTGGAGGCAATAACAGAGGTGTGATGAGAGGAATGTTCCCTGAGCTGAATTCAAGGTTGCTGCATTAGTGCATTATGTGGGTGGCTGTCTCTGGAATCAAGACCTGAGCAGCACCCAGAGTGAACCAGGCTGCCCAAAGTGGGAATTCCATCTCTCCTGAAGGATGTGTTTCCTGATAGATGCTTTCCTGCTCACCATCAGGGAGCAGAATGAGAAGTCCCCTGCTTTGGTTCTCAGCTGCCAAGTAGCAAATTGTGGTGAATCTGGGCTTGGATGCAGCATTTAGCTATGATACCGTGGGGGTAATCCCTGGAAAGACTGAACAGTGGATCAGAAGTTGGGTGGACATTTCTAGTAGGTGTGTCATCAAGTTAAGCAGCCACCCGCTTGTTTCAAACTGCAATTTAATTCCAGCAGTACTTGCAAGAGCAGTGAAATGGGAGACTTGTATCTTACTTCAGGTAACAAACTTCTCAAGGAATCATGGGAAATGGGTATGGAAGAGACTCCAAAAATTGTCTGGCTCATTCCTCCATGGACAATATCCACCCCAGTCCTGTAAAATATTCACTAGTGGATTTGGCTATTCCTTTTAATACTCGTGTAGCACCTTTAGCCATAGAACTCAAACATTTTAATTGTCATGTCCACCTCTATCTAAGCACTGAATAGTCCCAGTGAAGTGCATTCAGACCTCTGTCTTCCCTGATAGACTCAATGCAGGGAAAAGCACCAGGCCTTTATCTTGTGCAACCTCAGTGGCAACCAGCAGGTTCTGGAAAAAACTGTTGTATGCACCACATTTGGAAATCCACACAGATGGTTTTAATGCCCTGAACCATAACCTGCCATTGGGACATTTCTAAAGACATTTCCATGACAAATCCACTTCCCAAGCTTGCACAGAGCTCTAGAGTGTTAGAGCTCCTTTTTGCTAATAAGCACAGGTAAATGCCATGGCCATGGGCATTTCTTCATGCTTTTCTAAAAATCCAACTAGTTCTGCAGCCTTTGTCCATCCTGAGCCATATTTGGGAATTTTGCCTTTCTGCTGAAGGTGGCAAAGTTCTGGCTTGCTGTTTGGAAAAGATGAAGCCTTCACCAGTGGCTGACTGAGAAATCCATTGGTACCTTAGAGATTTCTTCCAATTTTTGAAGTTGACAAAAAAGGAAAAAAAAAAATGGTATCAGGAGTAAAAAACTGAGAAAAAGAAATAATTTTCAAGTGAAAAAACCTATTTTTCCTGGGCCTTCCTATTAGAAGACACAAATAGCTTTTAATTTTCTAGTGTGAGTTAACAGAAACAGAGACGTGCACAAGAAGACAAAGATGCTTGGACAGACAAGTCCTCTGACAATCTGACATGTACCATTGCAAATCTTTTGTATCACTTTAAAAAAAAAATAGAAAAATATTTAGAAGGCATTAACAGTTTAAGACTCAAAAGCTCTCAGGACCAGTGTTATTTATCGCTGATGTGGTAAAGTACAGCAATTCTGGGAACTGTAGCCAGTGGTTCTGTTTGTGTGACGAATTGTAGCTGATGGCTCAGATCATGAAGTATTTGGTGTGCTGAAGACATTTTGCTGTTTTATTAAAACTGTTAATAAAAAGGAATTTTAAGCAAAATGAAATTAAAGCCTGACACAAAGGCCATGGCTTACGTTGGGAAAGAAAGCTCAAAAGAAATTGTCAGTAGGACGCATCAAAAGAACATGAGAGGAAGAGAGATCAGAGAATGGCAAGAGGGTCTAGGAAAGGAGAAAACAAAGACTACTGAGATAGTGAAACCCCAAGGGTTCTCATAGAAACATCAAATAAATACAAATGCTTATTTGACAGCTGCCATCTGTTTTAAAATCAATTACTAGATCATCTCAAAGCACCAACCACATGTCCAAATCGATTACTATCGTACAGTGTGAAAGCAAGTATTTTTAGCCAGTTAGGGAAAACTCATTGTTCATATTGGCCTTTACTGACACGTGTTTCAGGGATGGCTGTGGAAAATGACCTTTTATTCTATACAACCAGATTTTTCTCTCAGTTGCTGTAGTGTAGGCCTACATTGACTTCCATTAAATCATTGTAATAGGTATAAAATGAGTGTAAAAGTAGTTATGTGTACGCAAATAGTATAAAACTGTTTTAGATTACCATATCCAATCTACATTTTCCTGTGTTGACATTATTTTGTGCTGATGTCAGCAATAGCCCTGTAGCACTATTGATTTCAGGGCAATTAATCCTCTTTCACAGTTGTCTAATTGAATCAGGTGGAAAAGAAAATGCAATTTTGCAGGTCCACTGAACAATTCAACAGCCTTTTGTAGAAAATGTAAAAATTTATGTGGCTGAGGGCAAACTATGGGTTCAGCCCAATTCCACAGTTCCTGACCCTGAGATTAGCTCAGCTGGCCAGAGCATGGTGCTGATAACACCAAGGGTGTGGCTTTGATCCCTGTACAGGCCATTTACTGAAGAGTTGAACTCGATGATGATCCTTGTGGGTCCCTTCCAACTCAGAATATTCTGTGAATCTGCATGCAAACAACAACACTTCTCAAGCTGCTTGTGCTATTGTCCAAGAGATCCTTAAGAAAAATGAGCTGCAATGCTCCCAGAGATCCTTACAAAAAATGAGCTGCAATACTCACCCTGTGACCCTTTATTCCTACTTGGAACACAGAATCTCCTCTTCCACTGACAAGCAACAAGCTTAGGAAGAATAAACTATTACTTGTTTTCATGGCGTTCTTGAGGATGGGCTTTAGAGAGCACTTTATAAACCCCAGATCCTTCATCCAAAATCTCATTGTGGAGGGTGAGCAGCTCCTGTGTGTTTGGCAGCCAAGAGAAGGTGGCAGCCCCTCGTTTCAGGGAAAGGAGCCCAGCCAGGAGTTCTGCATCTCCTCAAGCACGGGGAAGGTGTGGGATGCAAGTGTCATTAATTCCTCTTAGTCATCTGGTTTAATTGCTAGAACACACATTGTTTTGTGCTCACGCAATCTGGCAGCCCCCAGCTCCTGCAGAACATCGTGCCGAGACAGCAGGAGAGGGTTTGGCCAGGGCTTTTGCCTCCCTGTGGCCAGATGCTGAGGGCTGGGAGAGAAGCTCATTTCAGCTTCTCATGAACCACATTTCAGGGTGGTTCATGCCGGGCACTGGGGACAGCCACTCTTCCTGTGTTCTGTGTGCCCAGCAAGGTCATGTCTTACCTCCACATCTCCAGTGTGGGCCCCAGAGCTGCTGCGAGGCCTGAGCCAAGCCCTGGCTTGGCAAACAGGCAAACCCCACCAAATTCTGGGCACACACGGGCTGTGGGCCACCTTCACTTCTGTGAGATGGAGGTGGCTCTGGGTGACAACACCACGAGCTGCAGTGCTCCAGCAGCAGGCAAGTCACTGTGGGATGCTTGCTGATACCCAGGGACGGAACACAGGGGAATGAAGAGCAGACAGTGTCCAGAAAAGCCAGAGTGTGCACATCAGAGGCAACTCTGCCAGCCAACCTGGCCAAATCCTGACCACTCCAACCTGGACTCCTCATCATAGCCCCAGCTACCAGCAATAGCCACCAGTGCTGCTCCAGGACAATCTTTAGCACACTGATACCCAAGAAGCAGTGTGAGATCATGTTAGCACGGGACCAAGCTCCTGACAGACAGAAGAGACTTTCTGAGGCTATGATTTTCACCCCATTTAGAAACTGTTGATTTGATGTTTGTGCTTTGTTTGTTTTTTTTTTTCCTTGATACATTGATTCTTCTAATTTGTTGTGTTTCCAACACTAAAGCATTTTGTGTTTGCCATATGAGTCAGGGCATTAGGGGTGTTGTTTACAAGGTTATTGGCAAGCAGCTGCCAGACCTTCTTTACTGTTTGAGTGCTTTGGGGCTTCAAAAGCTGGTTTTATTGAACACCAGCCTGATCCTATCCTCAGGTACACCTCTACAGCCCCTACAGAATACACACAGGAGGCCAAGCTCAGACTGTAATAACCAAGAAATCATGAATGTTTAAAATCTCCCTCAATCATACAAATGGATTTGTTGGAAAAAACCCCCAATCAACCACCTAACAAAACAGATACACACAAGTGTAACTTGTGATGTCATCTCAGATGTATTCTTACCAATGAGGGAAGAATTCAACTGTTTGGAAATGCTCAGTGTTTCCTCCAGGCCACATTCACATTGTGACACACAGAGTGCACTCAGCTCTGCAAATCCCACTTGAGGTGCCAAAAGCCACAGAGAGGAGCTGTCCCTCAGGTTCCACACGGACCCTGGGTGTCCAGCAGGAGCAATGAGCAACTCCCCAGGAGGTTTGGCACCTCTCCAGAGCAAGCACAGCAGGAAAGGCAGGGTTACCACGTGTCATACACAAAGCCACATCAGTCTTTTGGGGCCTAATTTGCAATAAAAGCTGTCCTCTTTCCAAAAAACACACCAGAAAAATGTTGAGTTGCCTCCACATCCTCCCTCCCCTCTTTTTAGAAGCTTCTTTCTCTGTGCTGCTGGGTTTTTGTCACCTGTACCCCATCCCTAGGAATCCTCAGTTTTCAAAAGCATTAATGATTAATGCTCACAACAGCTCCTAACAATTAGGAGGTGTCCTTTGGTTGTGTGAGTCAGTCTCAGTGTCACTAACCACCTTTGGACCACAATGACAAGACTGACATGCAGACACCAGCAGCTCTGTGATCTGTCAGGATGTCCATGTGTAATAATGAAAACGGGGGCTCAGTTATGAAAATAGAAATATTAGAGATCCTATCCTCAACTATTCCTGTTTCCAGCGCTCACTCCAAAGTGCAAATGCATCTAGGAAGCCCATCCACAGTGGCAAACTGCTGTCTGCCACTAATGGATAATAACAATGTATTTTCCATCACCTGGCACAAACTTAAACCCACAGCCTGTTGTCAGCTCTTCACAAAAGCCTGTTAGCTAAAGGCACTAAATCTGTAGAAACATTTCCTGGCAGAAGTCTTGTGAGCAATTTGCAGTGCAGCTCACTGATGTGGGTAAACACTCATTGCAGTGTCCTGTTGAACCTTCTCAGTTGCTAAGGACCCAGAGCAGACAGAATTCACACGGCCCAAATGCAGTAGGGCTCCTTACAGACACATCCTTTTCTTCTTTGCCCCTCTGGTGCCACTGAACAGGTTGCTATGGCTGGAAATGCAATTTGCTTATCTGTGCAATGCAGTGAGACAAATCAAGGCTTTCATTATATGCTGAATATTACTCTATTCAAACCTGCTCGAGTAGCTTCAACTTCACCTTTCCTTTAAATTAAAAGTTACAGGCTCTTCCTAAGAAATCTGTGGGGTTTACGATAGGAGGAAGATGGACAGCCAGCCTTGACACAGGGGATCCATTTCAATAGCTACAGATGTATCAAGAAAGTTAGTGATCACAAAACCCTCTGAATCAAAAATTCATTAGACGATTGCAATAGTTCAAGAACACAAGTGCCCAAAAGCAATCTCTTTTAATGTTTCATAAAGAAATATAAGAGATAAGAAGACTGAACAGCCTGACATTTCTATTAAAGAACTTGATTCTTCAACCCCATGGACTTTTATCAGCACTTGCACAAGCTGTCTTTCATGTGAATTGCTTGCATGATTTATTCACCCTGAGCAGCACCTGCTAGTCACCTCGTCTGAGTGCTAATAAACGTCAGTCAATACTGCAAAATACAGCCCTGCTTTATGAAATGGGAACTGGAGCACATTGACTGACTTTAGTTTAGCTCCTAATTCCTTACCTTCAATGCTGAAGTCATTGAACAGCCATTGAAAAACCACTCAGGGTATATATTGCCCTGTTATAGCAATATTCCCAGAGGTTTCAACTTGAACAGTGACTCAGGACCCGGTTAACTGAGAGATTTAGCTCAATAATGACTCAGAGGATGAATCTGATTTTACAGGACTGAATAATCAGAGGAACTACTGAGATCAATAGAGTCACGCAGGAATAATAGAAAAAAGAGAGCAGGATAAAAACAGAATTCAAATTAGCTTACAGCAGTATTTCAGAAAAAATGTTCCTATAAAATAACAGGAACATTTATTATTAATGAAGGTAATGGTATGTAATCAGGTTATGCCACTGATGGATCAGTGGGGTTTGACTGTGTTTATTAGAGCTGTGGCACTTGTATGTTGAGCAGAATTCTGTTTTTCCCAGGTGTGTGTCTTGAAGGTCCTCCACTCTGGACTCAGGCAAGCATAAAGAAAAGACAAACATCCCTGCAGGATAATGTCCACCCATCAAAGTCTCTTCTATCCCTGCTACCAGGAAATACTTTCATCAATATGTTTGAGCTGTAGAGTCACTCCTGTGCAGTAACCCTAAATCTACTGACAAAAGTTAAAGGGAAAGCTGAGCCCCCGGGGCAGGGGCACCAGCCAGGTCTGTGCAGTTCTGGTTGTCAGTGACAGCCTAGAAACACCCATCAGTGAGATAGGAAATAAACCCCAGTGGGTTTGGTGTGCAGAATGCCCAGTGGGGAAATTCCAGTAGATCCAGAGAAGGTCAGGAAGAGGATCAGAGAGGGCTGGAGCACCTCTGCTATGGAGGCTGAGAGCTGGGATTGTTCAGCCTGGAGCAGAGAAGGCTCCAGGCAGAATTTTTTGCAGCCTTTCAGTACTTGGAGGAAGCCTATGAGAAAGATGGGGACAAACTTTTTAGAGAGCCAGTTGTGACAGGAGAAGGTGGTTTTAAACTGAAGGAGGGTAGATTAGATACATGAAAGAAGTGTTTTACAATGAGGGTGGTGAAACACTGGCACAGGTTGCCCAGAGAGGTGGTGGATGCCCCGTCCCTGGTCATTCAAGGTCAGGTTGGATGGGGCTGGGCTTGGTCAGGTATGGGGTTCTCAGTGCCCAAGGCATATTTTCCATCACAGCACCACCCCCACGTACGTCTATATTCGCTAATATTATTGGTTTTGAATTTATGACCATCTTAATTTCCTTAGAGACTGCGAAGTTTGTGTCTCTAATGATTGTTGGTTTTACTTGAAAGCTACAACAATCAGCATCTTCTAAAGAGAGTTTTAATTGGGTAGTGAATTAAATACCAGATGAAGTTGACTGTTCATAGTGGCAATGGAATTCCAGATATTTAAAATTCTTTTAAAATTTCATTGCATTGATTTGAGTTTTCTATTCCCTGTTGTACATTGTTTCTCTTGACTGTACATTGATTCCATTATTTTCAACTTTTTAATTTCAGCTGACAAAAACTCTATCCATAAGGCAGCATTTAAAAATTTCTGAAAAAATATCCCGAAATATATGGAAATGTACATATAAACACATACAGAGCCATGCAGTAACAGTGACAAGAAATCGCCTGTATAATTGGCTCTAAAACTTGTAGGAATAAGACTTATTAAAAATCAATATCATAGAAAGGCAATTAAGAATTTTAAGGGAAAAAAAGCCCTGATTAATTAACTGCAAATTATAAGTATTACTTTGAATTGCATTGTACAGAACAGGCTCAAATTACCAATTATCCCTGCCCGCTTTGTTCAAAGATCATGAATGTGCATTTTAATTTACGCTGGAGAAAGCTAAATACACTGAGAAGCAGCATGCAGAATTCTGCAGAAATCGCTGGGGATGAGGGGGAACTCCCCCATTACCATATAAATGACATGCACAGACTCACAAATGACATGCAGAGGATCCAGCTCGCATTGTTCCTTCAGATGTAGCAGGCAAATACCGGAAATTAAAATACAGCTTATAACCTGCCAGATAATAAATGTAACCCACACTGCACAAATCCCCATCTACCAAAGATAATTTTGTCTGCTGTTTTTTGCTGATTAAGGGTGGCTTTGGAAAGAAATACCCTCCTTTCCCCTCTTTATCTGTTGCACTTATTGGCAGGATGGAGATGGCTCTGTTTTTATCTACCCAACAGATCACAATACCTAACGTAGCATAATCTTAATTTCCAAGGTCATCATGGCCTGCTCTACCCTTAAAAAACTTCCTATTTAATATTGAGGACAATTCCCACATGAAAAAAAAATAAATAAAAAGACTGATTATAGCAGCTCCTTTTCCACCAGTATATTTTTACCTCAACATCCATGACATTAGCAGTGTTGCTGTGTTGAGGCCATGGCTCAGTGACCAATATTTCACTATTCCCTGCAGTGGTCTGGGGACTGGCTCTGGTTTTGGGGGGTGTTTGCTGAGCTCTAGGCACAGCCAGGCCACAGGACACAGCAAGCTGCCAAGAACTTTCCCACCACCAGACTCTGAAACGCAGGTTTTGAAATGCCTCAAAATGTTCAGATGGCAAACATTATGAAATTGCAAAGAAAATGCCATTGTCCTTGCTGAGTAGGACCAGAAATGGTGAGTTGTACTCTTTGCCATTTATTACTTATCACTAAAAACCCGGTTTTCTAAGTCAGGTTATTCCTGGAATATTTGGATGTGGGTTACACCTAGAGGTGCCAATTTTAATACATATATTGTCCTTTCTTTCTAAGACTTCCTTGGCTGCCTTTCATCTTTTCTTGGTAACTTTCCTCCTGGAAAGCCCAGCAGCTCTGGGCTGGCTGAACACTTGCAGCAGTGCCCGAGGTGGGTGCTGAGCCCTGCTCCTGCAGGCACAAACACTCCTGTGTGGGAGAGCTCGTCAGGGAGGGAGACTGGGACTTGCTCTTCAGGCTGCTTCCAAGTGATATTTCTCTGTCATTCCCTCCAGTCCCTGACGATTGTGTGCTCCAGCCTGCAGCTATAAATCCCAATTATGTTGTTGGCATGTTGGGTGGAAGGTTTCATCTCCATCAGCCTTAGCAGGATTCCACCAGGTTATGAAAATACTCAAAGCATGGTTACATCATGATTACACAGATTTTTTTTTTTTTNTTTCTGTTTTGCAAATTTACGTTCCCAAACTGAAAATGGGATCATGATATACTGGTATAAACACAACCACCTGGCTGACTCATTGCCTGTAAATTACCTTTCTGTGCCTCTTGTACTCAGAGAGGTGGTTTAATGTGGTTTTAAGTCCAAATTTGTAACTGGTATAAATAGTAATACATACTTACTAAGGATCCAGTTCTTATTTTTATAATGTATAATGTGATATAAAGAAATGCAACTGTCAGGTTTGTCCACTAAGGACTGATGTGTTTGAAGGAGCCAAATCCACTCCTTTAATTTTTTGTGAATGCACTCACGGTTCATTGTTTTCTACTTGAAACTAAAAATAGACATTTACTCAGGAAAACTGTGCAGCCAAGCAATGATTTTATGCTTTCCTTCCTTTTTCAAGTGGTCAGCAAAGTACACACTCTTTCCACTAAGCTAAACTAAAAGCTTGAAAAGAAGTAAAGTCAGGCTGGAGAAGTCACTCTCCATTTTCAGGCACAATTTAGCTGTTGTGAAAGGGCTGTTTCCCCTCTAAACTGTAACTCAGCTGTGTTTTCAAACATGTATTTTCTCCTGCAGGAAAAGATCAGGTCAAACATGGGACAGGGCAGGTCAGAAACCATCTCTGGATGTCCTAGGAAAATTATTTTGTTGGAAAGCCAAATTCTTTGTGATCTGGCGTTTACTGCACTCGGTGGACTTGCATTTGAAATTTCTACAAAGTCCAAGCAAATAATTCACGCAGGTGAACATCAGTTCTGGGAGGGAGCAGAAGGCTGGCTCTTTTAACCCCGATTTGCTCAGTCAGGAACAAGCCTGGGCTTCAACCAACGTGGCTGGATCCATCATGCTGCTGCCTTCTTCCTCTCCCAGGGAAAGAAGCTCTGCCAGGGCTGGATTCTTCAGTCTCAGTGGGATGAAGGAAAACACCTCTTGGCTTCTCCACTCTTCCTGCAACTTCCTTCAGCTGCAGTGCCATTCTGCAGTGCTGTGCTGTGAGATCTGCTCATTGAAAATAAACTTGGACCTCAGGAATTGGGAGACCCTCCACTACAGCCCTTCCAAATGGCAGCTCAGTTGTTGTTAGGGCTGCACTTCTGTCGTGCCACTCCCACCTCTCACCTGGAGCCACAGGCTCTCTGCTAACACGGCCAGAACAACTCCATTGAAGTCACCATTTCTCCTTTTGGGATTTATTATCCCAAATAATTACTGAATAATTTTGAATCTCACAAAAGCACTGAAACATTCCTGATGCATGCCCAGCTCTCCTGGTTCACCACTTGCTAGGTCAGCATCCAGTCCAAATTACTCTCACTTGCAAGGTCAAACTCAGATGCCCAAAATTCATAGGCAAGCTCTTAAACAAGAGGTGTCCCACAAGCAGCCTAGTGTTGTTGTTTCTCAAACAACATAATATTTTAACGGGGTCATTCCCCAGAGAGAATTTTTAAAAGGATCCCGAGTTCCTGAGCGGGCAGAAGTGAGCTGCATCTTTGTCCCAGTGTGTTAACACTGGGGCCATGAAAGCAGGATGACAACTTCTCCCCCCATGGCTCCGGGTCTGGTGTTTCTCAGCAGTGCTCACAAGCCAGAGTCACAGCTCCACTGACTCTGCTGAAATGGGGAAATCTGCAGGGAGGGAAATCCCCGGATCTAATCCCTGCTCTGTAGTGCTGGACTATAATAACATCAACTCCCTGAACCTTCTCCTGACCCTCCCATCCCACCACTGCTCATCCTCAGTAGCTGCTGAGATATCCACAGCAATAGCAGATGTCAAATATTAGGGAAAAGGGATGAAAAGCATGAAAGGATTCTAAAATACCAACATTTAGCTGGAAAACTATTTATCCAGTATATCATCACACACGATATAATCTGGGCAAGAAGTGCTGCATCACAGAGCTTTTAGACCCTCACCAAGAGCCTCCAGACACACACGCCTTTGGGCAATTCGCAGGGTGTTGGGGGAGAGGGGTAGAGAGCAGGGAGAAGAAAAAAACAAGCTCATTTTAAAGCACCATAATTAATCCTTTCCCTCCTGGTGTACTTATGCAACTTTGAGCTGTGCCTCCGAGGGGCAGCACAGCCTCAGCTATCACATCTGAAATCCCTCAGCTGCTGGGGACACAGCTCTTGCCTCCTGTCCTGTTCTCACCATTTCTAGCCTGCTGGTGATACTCCAGAATAATACATGCCAATTTAAGGGTTAGGGTGGGTTAGTTCAATAATCAAGTGAAGTTAATTTTTAAAATGAGGTATTGAATCTTTTAAGTCATGTCCATGCCTACAGTCTGAGGCAGAGGCTGAAAAATCAAAACAAATGCAATAAATACAACGATCTCCAGATAATTCCCTTCAAGTAAGATTTATTTCTATGCCTGTTTTCAGACTGTTGCCTTCAATTTTAAAAGCACAATAGCATGAAAACATAATGCTTTGCTTTTAGGAGCTGTTTTTCTTCAGCTCTCTTTCTTACCAGTTTTTCAAATCTTTAATCTAGCAATCATGAAAGCCTCCTTTAAGGAATTGCTTTTGATCTAGTCTCATGTAGTAGCTACTGATGGCTACTTTTTTTCTCTTGCTATTGTTGTTAAATCAAATACAAGACAATGACTCAACTTTGAGCAAAAGCAAAACTAATGTAGGAGGCGAATGCTTGTGAGTCATCTGGGTAAAAAGGGAAGGGCTGAAGCGATTTGCTCCTTTATTCTGGGATTTGAAAGGCAGGTGAGAGTCCATGAGTCCCTCTAGGATGTAGAACAGTCTGACAGAGCTGGGGCAGCTTTAACAACAGACATTTGCCTTCTGCTCACAGGGTGCCCTGTGGGTTGGAAAGGTTCTTATTCCTGTGGAAATCACTAGGGACCGATGCAGCCTTCCTGCAGAGTGACTCTCACAGACACATCTCTCCAGCTGTGCATCCCTCATATCCTGTGACCAAAACTGAAGGGCACCTGCTGGGGGGTCTGTGCTGGAGGTGAGACAAGGGACGTGCTGAAAACAGCCAGATCTGGGTTTTCACGCTGTGCTCTGCTCTTTATTTTGTTTCCAGGGACTAAGGTGACACTCTCTCAGTTTGGTGTCCTAATTTCTCTCATCTCATCTAAAACCAGGTCAATAGTTGTGCCTCAGTTTGCCTGTTTCTAAAAAGATGGTAATAATTCCTGTCCTACCAGGACATTATGTGAAGTTTTATTAATTGATGCTTGCAAAAGGCATTAAGATCAAGACAGAATAATTACCTCAGTGGAGGTCATAATTAGACTTGTACCAAGAGATACATCTGAGCGTCATCTGTGATGGTCATTTAATCTTTTTCTTGCATTTTAGCTACAAGTGTGGGGGTGCTAAGGAGGGGATCTGCTCTTACAGAGGCAGCCACTGTATTTAGCATGGATTCAAGCCCTTTATAAACCCAAAGAGGCCTGTGCAAGGGATGTGGTGCACAGATCAGGGAAAGGTTCACGCTTCAGTGAAGACAAGAAACACAGCTTGCAGTGGAGCAGGGCAGGGCTGTGTGAAGGGAAAGCTGGAGAGGCCATCAGCAATCCCTGCCCTGGGAGCAGAGGCTCGCCCCGCTGCCCTTGGCTGATGGTCAGCTCAGGGGTCAGCACTAATCTGATCAAAAAAGGGATTGTGGAAAGCTCATCCGACTCAGACTGTGAAATCATGCTCTTGAATCCTAATAATTTCTACAGCAACCAGTTGTCACACCATGAGGAATTACGAGCTGAGGTTGGTGGGGGGGGGAAGAGCAAGTTGACACACTTTTGTGAATCCAAAATCCTGCTGTAGGCAGAACTTGAAGCATTTCCATAAAAAAAATTACATTTCCATATAGTGTGTTCTAAAAAGTACTTTGTGAAACACTAAGGCTCACGTTTCTAAATGTTATAGAACTGGGAAGTATCCCAGGATTATCAAAAGAATTTAAAAAAATCAAAATTAATGCAGAAACTTTGGAGATGATTTCAAGAAGACACCCAGCAGAATGATGGATTTTTGTTCTGAAAAAAGCTTATAAATGACATCATTTTAAAAAGAGAACTTTTTTCTATTCTCTTCTGCACTCTGCTCACTCTTCCACTGAATATTTTATGTAACAGTATTCTGAATTAAAATTCAAGTCAAAACCCCCACAAACACACCACCAAAGAACCGACCGCACACGCTAATCAAAAGCAAAATAGGATTTCATCTCGCATTGCTTCTTTCCAATCAGGAAGCCATTTGCATACTATATTTTTTCCAGCAAATCATGCAGATTTCTGTCTGTTTGAAGCCTCCTCTCGAATCCTGATGGAGAGAGGAGCTGCTCCAGCTCTCCATAGTTTTACCACATGGTGGCAATGTAACCTCCACCTTCCTGCTCAGGAGGTGAGTTGTCTCTGATTTCCTCCTTCATTACTTCTTATTCACTCTAATTATCATATTTGTAGGTGGCAATTACAGTCTTCTGAGTTTCTGCTTTCCATTTCCTCAATAAATTTAATAGAAGCTTGTTGGGTTTATTTTTCAAATAAACTCTGCAACATTTCTAAGGACGTTAAACCCTGTAATGTAAGAGTTTTTCTTCCAGTTAATGCAATATTGCATGTTTCTCTGATCTCTAATGAAGTTTTGAGGACCACTCTGGAACTGTTCCCTTTTGCCAACAAGCATTCATGTGCCCTTCTGTATTAACCCTTTCCTTCCAAGACAGTACTTCTCCTCTTTAGCCTGTGTTGGTTTTGTTGCCTCATCAGAATTGGGAAAGAGAAAAATCTCAAATGATCAAGAACAAGCTTAAAAGGAATGCATGAAACATAATTAAAAAAAATATGTAAGAATATGTACAAAACAATAACAACAACAGAAAACAGTAAAAGATTCAGCCTGGAAAGGAATTGGAGATGCAGAAGAAAAGCTGATCCTTGGGAGATCATGGTTTTAAAATCACACTAAGGAGTAGAATTGTAATCTTCATTTTAAATGACTGTGATACTGAGAAAATGAAAAAACAAGATCTATTTGTTACCACCTTTTAAAATCAGTATGCATCAAAAGTCTGCATCCTAATTTCAATGTAAACATTTTTGGCTGCACTTTTGAAAAAGTGTGGATACTTCTCAGACTGGAATATAACTATACCAGGCCTCAGAAAAAAGGCTTTATTCTCTGGTTCACAGGCCAGGCACCATAGATTTAAGGTTTAATCAATGATAGCCAAGAATACAACGCTATTTAAGTCAGTGAAAACACTCAAAAAATCTTGAAGCAGAACTCAGAGAACTTTAAACAATAAGTACATTTGTTAGAGGTATCAGCTTCTGCTTAACTGTATAATTCTGATCTGGATCTAATATATAAATCAGGGCATTGTGCATACCAAATGAGATTGTAATTGTGAGTTTTACATCTGAATTTCTGGCAAATTTGTCTGAACTATGGGAAATATTTCTCAGCTAAGAGTTTCAAAATTCAAATAATCTGCCCAACAGAGTATTTGCAGTTGTCCTCTGCTATATAATCAATACCAGGTGAAATGGAGAGCAAATAATTTCTTTGTGTAGCTTATATCCATATGGTCAGTACAGCTGGAAAGCCATCTAGGACACCTCTCCACATGGCAGGAAATTTTATGAATAAAAACATAGAGCACAGTTTTTATTTTATGAATAAAAACACAGTTTGCTTTTGTCCTATATGATACATCCACTCTCATTAAAATCTGAAAAATACTTTAAAAGTGAAAAGACATCCCTTCAAAATCCACAGTTAAGGAATTTGTTAAGAAGTATTTTAAATAGCTATAAATAAAACACACTGTTTAGCACTTAGCATCATTTGGTGTTCCTGTGCTGTTTGATGTGACTCAAAGCAATAGAATAAATTTTTCCAATGCAGAGTGACTTGTGAGAACTTTCATGGTCTTAAAACTTCTTATGGTTGGAGAATACAGCACAGCAAATTTTCAATCATTAAAAATAAAATAAAGAAAGAAAATAAACAAGGTGTTCTAATCTTGATTTTCTGGTATGCAAACAGTAGCACAAACTGGCTGAGAGAGGGATCGTTCAGCACCAGTATGACACAGGTGAACAAAGAAACCACCACGATCCCTTTAGAAGAGAAGAACTGGGGAGAATGGCAGCAAATCCAGCTCCACAAGGCTCAGCTGTGGGGAAAGTTCTCAAAGTAAGAAACTCAATTTGTAATGGAAAGAGAGGAAAGCAGGCAGAGAGGGCAGGCAACACAGAAGTGGGTGATGCTGCTCTGGCTGGAGGCTGCAGAGCTGAGCAGACATCACAGCCTGGGTTTATTCCTGGTTTTATCCCCCCTGCAGTGCCTGGCTCTGCCTTGACGGGCCATGAAACCTGGCTCAATACACATCCCTGCACCTCCAGACTCTGAGAAATCCCTGTGGATGTGTGCACGGGCTGTGGGAAGGCAGAGCCCAGTGCAGGTCTGAGCAGTGCCTGCTGTTGTTTGCCATGGATTTGAAGGAAAACATCTCCTGCATGTGACTGCGTTGCTTGGTCCCTGCAGTCCCCATCCCAGGATAGGACTGAAGGTTTCTGCCACCCTTCTGGATTTGGTCCCTGCTGTCCCACACTGGCTGCTGTGCACATGTGTGTGGTGTTTGCCGGCACCTGGCATTCCCAGCCTGGCACACAGCAGCCAGTGCATCCCTGGCCACTTACACTTTACTGCTTAACCCATCCAAGAGCTTTAAGATCATCTTTAAAACCTGCTATTTCCCCCCACTTTTCTAATTACTGTTAACTCCATGGCACAGTTTCCCCTTAGACCTGTACTCGTTGAAGACTGGCAAGCAGCTGGTGCAGAAGCTACGCCATATGGTAGTTACTTATAGCAATGTAAACTAATTGAGTGTTGAGGGTGATATAATCCCTGGATGCTTTATCTTTCAGGAACTGCTGGAGTGTCAATTGATAGCTTTAAAGATCTGCTCTAGCTCTTCAGTTCTCCTGACACAGAGCAGAACCCAGCCAGAGTCAGCTCCTCGTCCTGCTTGTTACCAACATTGCAGTCACCACTGGGCTTCTTTGGCACCATTTGAAAAATACCCTGCACTGCATCACCCACCTCCCTCATATCTTCAGGGTCTGAGGCCCAGTGGAGAGCTGGTAGCTCGGGACACTGCTGGACAAAACAGTCTTGTTTTCCCAGTGCCAGGATCTGAGCATGCTGGTCATCATGCCTCACGCAGGGCCAAGCACAGGCAGCACACACAGGAATATGGCAGGTTGTTTTTCACGTACAAAGATTTAACCTCTTGCTTATTTCACATACAAAGATTCAATCTCTGCTGGATGAAACCATGAACTCGAGCTCTGTGGGGGCTTCCCAGGTCCCCAGCCGGCCCTTAGCAGTGATTCACCCTGTGTGTTTCACATGCCATTACTCCTCTGCTCTTCCAGTCACAGACCCACTCTGACCTCTGACTGCTTCCAGATGGCATTAGGATTTGGAGTTGTGTATTTTAAACTGCCTTCAATTTGGTTCTTTGTCCTTCTTTTTTTTTTTTTCCCTTTTAAATTCGGGAAGCTGATGTACACACATTATAAGCTGACTTGTGTCATCATTTTGGATACTCTTTTGATTTCCCTCCTATTATACAACAACAGACAGGCCAAGTCTCTAGTGAGAATCACACATCTCAGCAGAATTTTCATCCCTTTCATGTAGCTTTCACTCGTTCTAATTTGGACAGAGTACATTCATTTTTGCTTTTTTTATTTCTTAAGGCAGATACTCTTCATTCAGGCCAAGAAGCAGTGAGACAAATAGGAAAGCTATTTAAACAGCCTGTGGCTTTTGCACTGGCCCCTTAATTTCCACAAGCAAGGCAGCACCAAGAAAAAAACCTACAGGAAATTACTTTTTAGGTCAAATTGATGGAATTATACACTAACATAAAATTTCTATGACTATCTTTCAATTTCTTTGTTCTTTCTGTAATCACTTTTTGATTGCAGAACTCTAAAAACATTAAGCTTGCCTTCTTTCTTTCCGACATGTTTTTCAAATAAAAGTTCATGGACACCCTCAGAAGAAAATTACCAATTTTCCTCAGGGAAATAACGAGGCACATATAAATTTATCATGACAGAGAGCTCAATTCCCTACAACCATCATGTGCAAGCAGTTTATGTGTATTTACCCTGTTGTATATAAAAACAGGCATTCTTTGTAATCCCAGAGCCAACATGTCTAACTGCAAAGATATCAGAAAAAGACATCACAACTATACATAAGATCATAAAATTTTAGCTCTAGAAGAAGCCCAAAGAAGTCATCTAATCCCCTCCTTGCACTGAAATAGGATTGATGTCTATCTCAACAACCCATGACAAAAATCTGTTTAATTCACTCTTAAAAATCCCCGGGACAGAGATCCCTGCAGAATCCCTGGGAAACAGAACCTAACAGCTGTATTTCCACCCTATAATACTGTACATCATTTTTGTACAAATTAATTAGATTCTTTTGATCTCTTACAACATTTTACAGCCTGGAAGACTCTTACATGTGTCACAGCCCCCAAGCTCAGTTCTACCAACACAGAAATGATGCATTTTTGTCTTACTTGCAGTGAACCTGATCCCCTAAACACATTTTCTGTCTTTTATGCTATCAAACCACGGAAATGATTCTATGGAGGAAAAGCATGGCTTTTAAATTTGACTGGATTTGAAAATAATCTCTAACATGCCACTCTTTACTTTCTGGGAATAATAGTGTTTTAAGATATTTCCTCGGAAACCCTGATAGTGGACATAGATCATGAATATTACAGCAAGACCCTCTCATTCAGCATCCTGGTGCAGATCCAGGGCACCACGATTAGCTTCCATGGAGTTATTCCAGACTTCAACTTAGTGTGGCATAGGTCAAAATCTGTTCTGCAATATCCAAAGTGCTAGTGTACTAATTAGTTATTAAAAATACCAGCATAATCAGAAAATGAGGACACAGCTCTCCAATAGGCAATTTAACCCAAGGCCACTGTATAAAATTGGTGCAGAGAAATGGAACTTGTGTGCAAGCAGAAAACTGTAACAGCTCTGTTATACAACTCACAATACACTTTTTTTGGAAATACTTGACTCTAGCGATGCAAAATTTATTTTGTGATACCTACCAGGGCTTCAGGGCAAACAAAAACAACTTCACTCACTGAACACCTCTTAAGGTGCCAGAGCTGAGCTGCGACATCAGGGTGAACAACTGGCTTCCTTCCACTGCCCCAAGGAGATCACTGACCACAGTAAATAATATTCTCTTTTTCCTTCCAAAAGCCATCCTGAAGCCTGAGTGATGGTGATCCAAAAATTAGAGGATGACAGGTGTTGGTTTTGGCTGGCATCCTCCTTCCAAACAACCTTCTGCAGAAAGGGAAGGTTAGGGACTGGGCTAGAGCTGGCAGGGCTTCTCAGGGTGCGGTGCTGGATTTTGAAGCCAGTCCAGGGAACAGCACATTTCAAAGTTCTCAGGAGCTTGCTGATTTCTAGGCAGGCATTCACAATGTGCATTTTAAATGGTTCAATTTTCCCTGACCTTTGCCAGCTGAGAGGGGCCAGAAGCCTCTTCCTGGTGATGGGAGCTTCCCTGGGACAGGGGAATGTCTGCCAAAGCAAGGAGGTGAGGGAACTTCTACAGAACCTTTAATGACATCATCTGGTGAAATTTAGAACTCTCTTTCCCTCTGCTTTAACATGCATAAGGCAAAATAACGTGGCATCTAGTTCATCTTCCTTGCAACAGAATTTTATATGGTAGAAATATCCACTTCCAACACATGGCTGAGGTCAAGAGCTGCTCCTCATCCTTTGACTGTAACCAAACTGGGCAGATTTTATGCATATTTTTATAAATGAGTGTGCACATAAAAGTGCACAAAAATATAGTCACCTTCAACAGGCAGCTAAATAGTGGCTGACTGGGACTTGTATGGCCCCAAGTGCTGCACAGCAGCTGCATGCACTGAACGGGCAACACTGAATGATGTCTGAAATGCAAAACAGAGGAAAACTTCCTGTTTTATTGTGGGGACAACGTCACTGAAGCACCACACTGCTTTTGCTCCCTCACCTGAGCAAGCACACAAATGAGGGAACAAATTCCATGCAGCTTTCCCCAAAAATCCTGAAAAATATCAGCATGTACTTGAGAGCAAACTAATGGCTTTTGGACTTGCATTTCTGGCATTATACAACTCACAATGCCACTTCCCAGGTCCAAAAGTTTCCCAAATTCCCTTTACCCCACAGCAGCTGTGTAGAACGACAAATTTACCCATGTCCATGGAATATTTTCTTTGTGACTGAAAATGTGAAAGTTCTCAAAAACAAAGTAAAATCTGTATTCTCTGTCCCAATGATTCTTCACATACCTTGTCAAGATGGAATATTTTGTAGTCCCATTAAGGATGCTTTCTTTCACTGTCTGCAGAAATGGCTTTTGCATGGCAAGAGATTTATTTATCTGGAGTATCTTAAAAAATGCGGGGATGAGTCAGTCTAATTCTTCATCTCATTCTCCCCCACCAGGTTTTGGAGCTTCTAATTACTGGGAAAGGTTAGCCCTGCCTGTGAAATATGAGGATATGTCATCTCCTTCTTTGGTGCCACTAAACAGGAACTTTAGGGCATACTTGCTTTCAGCCTAATTACGAATGTTTCTTTTCAAATTCAGGTATCATTTGATCATCAAAGTTCCTGTTTCCAAGCAGAAGTTCAGCATTCTCACGTTGTACAATGAAAAATTGAGCACACAGACAAATTAGGAAAGGCACTGCTTCAGCAGACTTACTGAGTGTTTTCCCAGTACTAAGACCACTTCCAGAGAAACAGAATTAATATTTCTAAACGTAAGAAATATGTCTACTTCACTTGCTTGAAATGCTATAGGCATAAAAGATACTGCTCAAAATAACTGATATTTGATTTGGCAGCTCCTGCCAGGCGCTGCACTTCCGAGACCAGTCATACATGTTCTAAATATACCCTTTGATATTTTTTGTGAGATGCTGATTAAATTATGGAAAAGATTTTTCTTTATTACTGTGTTCTCTTTCCTCTCTTTATAAAGTGTACAAAAGGAAGAGAAGCACTATTAGCATGAATCAGCCAGTGGCTTTGGATGTGTAGTTCCCATAAGCTCAGAAAGAGTTTCAGGGAAACGTATGTGAGGGGAAACTGGGAGCCTTTCCTAGATCTTGCAGCAAAAAATTCTGCAGTTTCATTGTCTTAATGATGATGACATCCTGGCCTCTCCCACCAGGTGTCACTGCGAAGTCACACAAGAGGATCTGCTGGTGATCACGCAAGACGCAGACAAAATGAAGATTAATAAGGCATAGGAGTCATCTCTGAAAAAAGAGTCTTTTTTTCCCCCCTCCTCCTGGTTCCCAGCCAAAAGAGAAACACAGCAACACCACTGTGCGTTAGGCTCAGCAAAGCAGAGTATCAGTGTTACAGGATGGCTGTGTAAAGCTCACACTGCACAAGAGATTTAAATGTGTGTTGTGGGAGCTGGGGCTGGGGCTTGGCTGCCAGGAGTGGTTCCCTCTGATGCCTGAGGATGAGGAGATGTCCAGATGAGACGTCACAACCATGGGGTCAGGACAACGTCTGGAATGGGGATTCTCACTTTGAGATGATCTTGAGATTTAGAGACTTCCAAATTTAGAGCCAACCTCTGAACCTCTGATCCTCTGATCCTCTGACAGTGACACGAGATAAGGGAGTAACTCACATGCAAATCTTACTTTTTAACTCAGTGCTTACTTTTCTACTCACATGCAATTCTTACCAAAGCCCCTAATAACCACAAATGTGTACCAAGCTGCAAAACAGTTCCTACATTTTTCTAGTTTCTACTCTTATATCTGAAAACACATGCAGCAAGTTTCACACTCAGTTTTACACTTTATGCCTGGCATAGGACCATCTATAGGTGAAAATCCTTCCTTCCCCCCCAGGAGTGACAGCAGCACACACCACTGTGTCACATCCTGCTGCCCCAGGATTTCCAAGCATGCACTTAGAGTGTAACACCAGAGGTTATCCACCTTTATCTCTGACCACAGACCTGCTCAAAGGAGATCACAGCAGGACTTTATAGCAGTGCAGCCCAGAGGAGATCCCTGTCCTGCTAAAGGGACCCTGAATTACCCTGCTGGGCTGCTCCTGCTCTGGCAGCAGCATGCCAGTATGCAGGGAAGTCCTCCTACCCCATTCCTCAGGATTCAGAATCACACAAATCCAAAATCAACAAATTTCCAAACTGCAACACAGAGACACCTCAACCTGCTCCTTCTCACTGAACAGAATCAC
This sequence comes from Pachycephala philippinensis, assembly GCA_013397055.1. Taxonomy (NCBI): domain Eukaryota; kingdom Metazoa; phylum Chordata; class Aves; order Passeriformes; genus Pachycephala; species Pachycephala philippinensis. The sequence continues at coordinate 307,710 of VWZT01011242.1, forward strand.
AGAGGTGACCTCCATCAGAGTGCCTTGCTGCCACACTTCCTCACAACATCTGAACAGCCTCTCCAAGTGCTTGGTGGCAAATTAAGACACTTTAATTACACCATGACAGAATTAACTTCTGTGGAAGAGTACTCTAAAAAAAGCACATGAATGAAATTAATTTTGCCTGCAATTTACTTTTAAAATGCACCTTATTTTTAAGATATTACTACTTATGTACAGAACACATAAATACTCTTACCCTATTGCTTTGGAAGTCCTTTTTGCTATACCAGCACTTGCTTTAAAATTATCTGTAAGACTTATCATTGCTAAAATATATTCTCAAACCAACAATGATCATACAGCAAAATGACATAAAAACCACTCTTTGCTGCTGCTATGCATTTAAATGTGTAGCTGATTTCAGCTGCAGAACTTTAAACTCTCTTTTATAGGATATCACTCGATTTTAGTACAAGCATCTATCAGGCACAGCTCTGAAAATGTTAAGTCAGACTATGAAAACATTGTCAATGCTTATTTTAGTAATAAACCCCATGTTTAATCTATGCTTTCATGTTACAGTAATCTATGTATCAATCTATAACCTTCCAGCTAAATGCACTAAGTAGATTAAGCTCTGATTGATTTGAAATGTTTTTCACTATATTATCAAAAGTCTACAGATCAGCATAAATACCTCGAAGAAATTTTTTCTCCTTTGGCAGATTTACAAAAGCAGAGCTTAACTTGAATTGAAATGAACGTCTGCATTTTTCCAGGGCAAAAAGCCTGTCAAATTTACTCTGGATCTGCTGTGCTTCTGGACTTAGGAAAAACCTGTGATTAATAGTGCAGTGCATCTATTCTGTCGTGACAAAAGCAATGACATTATGAAGAAAAGTGTCCCTCCCGGGGTCTGCCATCCATGTGAAGTGTCAGGAGTTGCCCCAAAGGGTGGCACTGCGGGGTTGCCATCTGCAGAGCTCGCTGTGCAAACAGCTCTCAGGAAGGGCAGGGGGGGATTGTTGTTGGTGTGCTCTTGCTATGTAGATAAAAGTCGTTAAAAGTCATCTTCCTCAAATAGAAAACACCGAGTTTTATTTTGTGTGCTGCATTTAGGGGAAGTGAGAAGCAGGTTGTGAGCTGCCACAGAAACCCAGCGGGCGCTGCGAGGAGGCTCTGCTGTCGCTGCCAGGGGTCACAGAACTCCAGCAACAAAAAGAGCAGGGGAGGGAAGAGGAGTGTGCTGAACTCTGTGATCCTGATTCTCACAGCTCCTCTGCAGACGATCTGCTGGAGCTGGCTGCACAGATGGAGGGAGATTTCTGCATATGCTCAGTGTTCATCCTGGTAGCTCGCTGAGACAGCAGCAAACAAACACAGGCCCGAGCATCCCACCCAGCTCAGCTGGGGAGGTGGGGAAGGCATGGCTACAAACCACAGCAGGAACGGGTGAAGAGCAAAAATAGTCTTGATGTGGTACATTTCAGTCTTTACCAAGTTTTCAAGCATTTCCAGTCAGGTAAGTTCAGATTTAAAATGTTGTCCAAGTTTATCCCACTGAGAGGTGGCATCCAAGAAAAGGAGAGACTCTGGAAAAACAAAGGTTCTGGTGGTAGTGTGTTGGCAGAGTATCCCAGGTTACAGCTTCAGCCTCACTGGCAACCATAACTGGATTCCCTTGGACTCCACTGGGGAGATGTCTCTCATTTCTCAGTTGTCCTTATCCATTTATCCCCATGGAATATCCAACTTCTTCTGGATCCTGCTCCATCCATCCATGCATGTAGACAGCTGGCAGCTGAACACTGCAAACCCACCATGGCCCCACAGCTTGTTCAAGCACCTGGCACTAGTCCTCAGTCCTGACACTGGTCCCAGGTTTAGCTCCGTGAGGATTGCACAAGTGATGACAAGAGAAGGAGCTCAGCTCACCCAGTTCAGCTCTGGATTTGATGTTGGATCCCCATTAGCTGGGAATGTTTAAATCAGGTTTCCTGTGGGACCTTCTACACCTTGCTTGTGAAATAAGAGGATTATTTAGTTCAATATCAACTGTATTTGGACACAAAGTGACATTTCCAAATCCCAATTTCTCCCAAACATACTCCCAGTGAACAGCAGGTTCAGTGCTCCTAATCTGCCTCGTGCCTCACAGGTTACAGGACCTAGCTTGGGATAACCAGACCGTACTCAATCACACATTCATTTCTTACCCTAGTACATTAACATAAAGTTAACAAGCAAATTCATTATAGAGGGCAAACCTGAAAGTCAATGTCAGCCAAGAAATTGCCTGAGCGATCCTGTAATTGAATAAAAATATGTGTCAGCAAAACAAGTGTCATCCTGGCCTTGCTGTGTGCTCTGAGTTCACGGGCTTGACAAACTCCTCTGGGCGTGCTGCTGTGTGTGAAGCTCTGCGAGGAGACCCGATGTACTAAATGATGTTTATCAGCAAAATATGGGTAGTAGTAGGCACATTTGACCTACAGAGTCAAACAGCCTGCCCACAACTTCACCAGCCAATTAATAAATAAAGGAAAGTGAAAGAAAATTAGCATTTTGTAACTTCACAGCCTCTTCTCTGGTTACAAAGTGCTGTCACAGCACAAGGACATTTACTTGCAAATATGCTGTATTACAGTAGAAACACATATTTAAATAGCAAAAGTAATAAACCCCTATCAGTTTTTTTCCACTGACGTGTTTGATGAGTTTGTACACTGATTTATGGGATCATCTTCTTTTGGAGGGGCAAACAAACTAATTTATTTTAATTTCCTCATTTTTGAGACTATCAGCTCCAGACTAGCTGTGATACAGAGTAATTTAAGTAATGGTTCGTATTTTTACACCAATTAACTGTTAATGGCAATTTGAAACCTATTCTGTTCTATTAAGCCTCAAGAAGACTGGGAGCAGCCAACAGTTAATGGATGTATCTGGAAAGTTTCTCTCTGTAGAGGTAAGAAAACCTTGGCACCATGCTGGGACCTGTAGGAGAAAGTGTGACTTTAGAGGGAGGCTGTGTCACGGGAAAGAGACACTGCCAGGTCCAAAAGTCAGGATCTGTGTTAGAAGGAACTGCTGGCAGCAGCATTAGTCAGCAACAGAGAGTGGGATGCATGTGGTGTGCCTGTTTTATACAGATATATGTATCTGTATCTGTATCTGTATCTGTATCTGTATCTGTATCTGTATATGTATATGTATATGTATATGTATATGTATATGTATATGTATATGTATATGTATATGTATATGTATATGTATATGTATATGTATATGTATATGTATATGTATATGTATGTATGGGGGGGGTGTATTAGAATTTTTATTCCGATATATAAGTTTAAAAGCCTGCAACAATCTCCAAAAGAACCTGGGGTGGTGGGGATCCTCTCCTAAGCTAACCAGCAGCTGAGATCACTTTTCAAGCAGCTGCTCACAGACACCTAAATGGCCATTTGCCAGCTGAAAGGATCAAAGAAAAGCAGTGCTCCAGAGATGACCCTCCACCCTGTCAGGCCTATTTTCACGGCAAAGAAGCCAATTACTGGGGTCTGCTTTAAGAAATTTTTTTTAGGTGGCAAGATCTGGGCAGCTTCCAAGGCCCACCTAGTTCTGTGGAAAACAGCTAATCAAGTAAAATCATTTCTTCGCTTTTTCCGTTAAGATAGAACCCTTTCCCCTCCCCATTTCTGTCCTATTCTGTGATTTGAAAACTGGCACATCTATGAGTGATTGCAGGTGCCATTAAATAATGAAGCAGTTCTGTTCATTAAAGCCCAGTGATTTATTACCTTTGGACTAAGGGAAAGAAAACAGCCTGAAAACAGAATTCTTACATCGTATTTCACATTATTTCCAGTCCAGCACATCAGCCAACTGTTGGAATAACAGGTTTTCAGCTCCGTGGTCCAGCAGTGCCCAGAAGTGCAATGCTGGATGTCTAATTCCAGCAAGGTCTGTAATTCTAGAGTGTAACTTAAACTCATAACTAACTGCTGGCCTAAATGTAGTGTCCTACCTTCATAGAGCCAGTCGCTGAGCCCATTGAAAATAACACCTTCCTTTCCTGTGGAGACCACTCGGATGGCTTGTTTCCCCACATGGGCACAGTAATAGATGTTATTCTCAAAGATAAATATCTGATTTGAAGGGAAAAAAAAAAAGAAAAAGAGAACAGCATTAAGCAGCGGCTCCAGCATAAAATGTTGCATTTTGCTTTTACAATAATTGGCAGTACAAAATCACATATCACAGTTTTATGGCATCTTTTGTCAAAAAAAGGATTTCCACAGCTTGCTCCCAATGCTGTCAGCTAATAGAAAGATGCTAATTTACAACAAACGGAAGCCTTGGTGCTTTGATACAAGCTTTATTTCTCTCAGTCCTGTCTTCATTTCAGAAATTGAACAGTTCAGTTAGAGGGCATGAGATGAAGAATGCCATTGCTCAGGTTCTGAGAGTTGTTAGATCTATTGCTGTGAAATGCTCCTGTGAATCAGGCTCTTTATTTACGTGTTTAAATGCTGATCAGGAAGTAAAGCTTTAGCCAGCCAATAATAAAAGTATCGTTCCATGGCATTAGTCTTTATCATGTGGTTAAATACTTTCTTCTGTGTTCCTCTGTAATGGATAGCACCGTTCCTGTCCCCTCACCCCAAAGTGAAACACATCCTGCTCTAAGCAGAGTCACAGAATCACAGAATCACTTGGTTGGAAAAGACCCTTAAGGTCTTTAAGGTTCCTTCCAACCCAAACCATTCTACGATTTTAAGATCACTGAGTCCAAGCATTAACCCAGCACTGCCAAGTTCACCACTAAACCACGTCCCCCAGTGCCACATCTACACATCTTTTAAATACCTCCAGAGATGGTGACTCCACCACTGCCATGGGCAGCCTGTTCCAATGCTTGACAACCCTTTCTGTGAAGGAATTGCTCTTAGAATCCAACCTAAACCTCCCCAGCACAACTTGAAGCCATTTCCTCTTGTCTTACCATTTGCTCCCTGGCAAAAGAGACTGACCCCCCCCCCACTACAGCTGCCTTTTGGGTAATTGTGGAGAGTGATAAAGTCCCCCCTGAGCATCCTTTTCTCCAGGCTAAACAATCCCAGCTC
>VWZT01011242.1:317228-343090 GCA_013397055.1 Pachycephala philippinensis
CTGAAAAAAAAAAAAAAAAAAAAAAAAATCTGTGAAAAGTGACAGCCCTGCCACTGGTCAAAGCTGAGTCCATCAGGGACACTGCTAGTGCATCTGTGAAAACGTATTTATAAAAGAGTAAAAATGCTGGTTTTGTATGTGAGTGAGAAAATGTGAGAGAGACAGCCTTGCAGACACCATGGTCAGTGGAGGAGGAGGGCTAGGAAGGGAAGGTGTGTTTGATTTTGTTCTATTTCTCACTGTCACAATTCTGTTACAATTAATGGCAAATTACCAAATCGATTTCCCCAAATCAAGTCTGTTTTGCCACGATGGGAACTGGTGAGTGATCCCCCTGCCCTTAACTCCACCCATGAGATTTTCATAGAATTTTCTCCCCTATGCTCATTGGGGAGAGGGAGTGATAGAGCAGCTTGGCTGGCAACCCACCACAATAATCCCACAAGGGCATTTAAAGTCCCTTTAACCAAGGATTTTTTTTTTAACTTTTCAGCATAAGATACTTCCTTAGAACAGTCTGACTCCTGTTCATTTTCTTTTGGGTTTCAACGATAGGAATGCTTTGTGCTGAACTCTCTATTAACTATCTACATGTTTATGTGATGTTATTCATCACATTGATCGGAAAGCCTCTGGAAAATACACAGATTTATCTTACCAATATGTTCAGGAAGTGGAAAAGTATGATGTCTTTATTTATATGCTAAATAGCTGGCTGAGGTCTGTAACAGAGCCACAGCTTGTAAATGGGGTTTGGAAATGTCAGATCGCGGACACAAGCAGATTTGATAGTGATCAAACACTTCCTGGTGTGCACATACAGAAAGACCTCTCCCCTCTCTCCTTCTTTCTAGTGCTCTTTAATTCCATCCAAATATTTTGGAGATATCCCTTCTTAAGCTGGTTTTGTTTTCGTGCTGCCAGATGAGGCTGAGGACTGTGAAAATGAAAAGCTGCAGAGAGAGAGATTCCCTGCTGTTTGTTCAAGTTAAAACCTGTCTGTACCACACACAATTAGCAAGGGCCTGTCCTCAGCCATGTAACATCTTGAAGCAGATACAATAATTGTGTTTTCATTTTGTGATATCAAGGAAGTGTGACGAGCATTGTACCGGAAAGGTCTTGGCATTTTGCAGTTCCATCAACTTCAGCAGAAAAATGTGTGATCAATTCAAAATCAGTTCTAAAGCTTGTTGCTCATTGATAATGCATTATTTAATGAATCCTCTGCCAATTTCTTCTTTTGAGCTTCATAAAATGCAGACTTTGATGTTCAAATAGCAGTCATTAATGTATTCTATCATTAGTGTTTTTCCTAATGCATATGATGTGATTACACCAGCTCTTATCAGTTCTTCAAAAAGGGTAACAAAACCATAAACTGCTCCTCACCAGTGAGCTTAGATAATAAGATCTAGTATTTTAATTAGACTTTTCTTGTTACCATTTAAATATAGTTTGATAGCACTGATAAAAAAGATACAAGACAAAAAACTTCAAAATGTTTTCATTCTCTCCATCAATTGGTTCATGTTCATAATTTAGGAAAGAGACAGATAGCAATTACGACAGAGGAGTGAGATAAAGAATTTTTAAATCACCTTTTAATTATCAGAAAATGAAAATGTCATTATTAAGACCAGTGATGAAACAATGAAACTCTTCCACACAATCAGCACATTGCAGAGAATCACATCTTAATAAATAATTGACAGAAAAGGCTACAGTTTCAGTTTTTTATACCAGAGTTTATCTTTGTTTTAATTCAAAGCAAGAAGCTAACTCCTTAAGACACCAGGGATTTTGAAGACATAGCAGTTTCTAAATGTATGCCACAAAGAGATAAAGCTTAGTTTAATTCAAATTTACCTTGCTCAGACATAGGCAAAGGTAATGTTTACATCCAAGTGAGGACTACACCTGTTTAAAATAATTCTGCAGGGAAGGTTTCAGGCCAGAGCGCTTAAAAAAACCCAGGGGACTACTGCAGCCAGAGACTATAGTAGTGCAGATTGATGCATGTAAGAACCATGCTGATCCATGAACACATCAAAACCAATATTCATGACTTCTCACTGGGGTTGGAACACTGGAACACATCTGATTCCAGTGGTGTAAGAGCTTAGCTGCATGGAAATCTGTGCAATGAAAAGAAATGCAACTGTTTGTGCAAGGGAAACCACCAGAATCACTTTTGCAAAAGTCAAACAAAACGTCAGCTGCCTTCAGTGGCGTTGATTGCACGCTTGGGAAAGGAAGTGTAGAAGAGTCACCACTAGTAAATCATGAAAATCTCCTGATTTTAGCCACATAGCTTGGAGACTGCCAATGTATCTTGTAAAATAAACATTAAGAACTTAATTTCGCTTTCATCGCATGCGATCAACAAAGTGACTAAAATGTCAGAGAGAATGGAAAAAGCATTCCTTCATGTGTTCAAATAAAGAAACATTTCCTATATCTGTGAACAGTGTCCAGAGCTCTAGGACAGTGTCTTAAGGGTTCCCAAGAGAGGGTGTGGCTCTCCAGGTCCGGAGGTGACTTCTCCCTGGGGCTGGGGGAGGTGATCACCTTGCAGGAGGAAGGAAAGGAGCAGGGGGAGCATCTGACACCAACTGGCTGGTCAAGAAGGAGATGCACCCTGCTTCATTTGAATGAAAGAAGTCTCACATTTAAATACCCTGATCCTCATGGGAGACCTTAACCTTTATCTCCTGGAGGGTCAACAACACAAGCACAACAACCCAGGAGGAGGGTTACAACAACCTCTGGGGAGGGCATTTGTCCCAACACAGGTGATGAAGGAGCTGATGAAGGGAGATGCTCTGCTGCACCTCACACTTTCAAACCAGGAGAAACTGCAGGGCAAGGTGAAAGCTGGGAGCAGCTGATGCTGCACACGCCACGAGGAGATGAAGTTCAGGATCACAAGAGGAAATATGGCAAATAAAGTATTAAGCCCTGGAATTCAGACGAGCAGACTTCGGCACGTTCAGAAACTTGCTTGAAATTATCCCACTTGGATTCTGTCTTAGGAAATCAGTAAAATTTGTAAGACATCATTGGTTTAAAGGTCTTTAGAGACAATCCAAACTTGTCAAAACTAACACTCGAGATATAGTCCCATATAATGGACTACAGAAGTAATGACAGATTTCTATAAAGAGACACATTCCCAAAATGCTTCCTTTTAAACTGGGTACAGAAGAGACTTTTTTTTCTTCTTGATTCTCCCAGCTTAAATCCTTCAGTGCAGTAATAGTCTTCTCAGTTTTCTACAAGCTTTTTTACATTTTTGACATTGCATCCTTACAAATGCTGTGCATTTCCATTTGTATTCTGTGAGCAGGTTAGACCACAACATGCACAGATTCTAATCACACCTAGAATCTGCCAAAGTACAGCCAGATAAACAATTATCACAAATCTGGAGACTTACAAATAGATGTCTCAAGAAAAATGTGCTGTCCTATTTTCTGTTCTTTGGGGAAGAAAAGAGGGTTTGTTTCACCTCAACAAAGAGAAAGAACCATGTCTGCTTGTATTTCATTGCCCTGTATTCTGATGGGGTTATTTTAATTTATAACTGCCTTGTTATATAAAAGAATGTAATAGTAAATGTACCATTTAGTATGGAACTCTGATTCTGCTTTTAAGTTCTGCTTGATGGATTATCTTGTATTCTATAACCTAATATCACTGATGGTTATGTAGGGCACGACTATAAATTAGATTATTTAATGTGAGATGATACAGTGTTCCATTTAAAACACTTTATTGTGTTATAGAAAGAATACCTGACTAAGAAGAGCACAGAGATTATTTGTGTCAGCATAAAGAAGCTGGCAATTGGGATTCAGGATTCCCCCAGGTGCACACCCGACCTTGGACAGTGAGCTGGTCACTGCAATATTCCTCTTTAATTAGAAGCTTGGTTGTAGAAACACTCAGCACCTTTTCCAGCAGGTGAGGAGTGGAGCTAACAGAATTTTTCATGGAGTTTCCTCATGAAATGGCAGTTTCTGGGGAAGGAGAGACCAGCACCACAAGCCAAGGAGAGACCAGCACCACAAGCCAAGGTGGGACACTCCACGGTCCCTTGGGTGGCACTGCTCTGTCCTGCTCGTGGCATCCCAAAGTCTGTCACTCCACCACGCTCTCAGCAATGACTGCTGCTATCTAAACTAAAAGGTAACAATTTTCATGGCAGTTTTCAAGAACAACACTTCACATAAGCACGTATTTCAGTGGACATCACCCACCAACCACTGATCTGTAAGATGCCAGGAACCCTTATGCACAGACAAGAAGATAATTTTGGCAGTTAGATCCCTGAAATGAAAACTGCCCTTAACAAAAAAGAGTTGTTCAATATCCATAAATCTCAACTGAAATTCAAGAAACATCTGTAATAAGAGGAAATTACTTTCAGTGGGACTGACCCAATGCTGGAGTGTTTTACTGCTAGGAATATTGCACAGCAGCAGGTGAGGAAATGCAGTAACATATAAAGGAAGAGAATTCAGTAATTCCCTTGTAGAGAAACAAGATGGTGAGCTCCTCTAGACGAGTAAATCCATGGATATAGCCATTTCTTGTAAGTACAAGCTCAGTTTCCTTAATGCAGATTGTGAATGTCTGCAACATTTAATGCATCAATTCTGTAAGTCCATTTAAAGGTAGGAATCTATTGCTGTAACTTCACCAGAAAACAGAGTGACATATCAGAAATCACAGAGGAGACCTTTAGCCGTGTCTCACCCCCAGGGGAAATGCCTGCATCATCCTATGTCTCATACTTGGGTGTAAGGGCAGTTACTTTCTGATTCATTGGTGAAACTTCTATGGCAAATAATCAATTTCATTTTATCCTCTGAAATCTTTCACGCCCACAGAAAGAGCAACATCTTATTTTAAATCAAATCACCTACATCTTCTTTCAGTAACGTTTGTTGCAGCACCTTCAATTATCTTAAATACCTTGCTCTTTTGCCACTGATGAAGATGCAGTCCCAAGGATGCTGGGAGGGGAAGGGCTGTGACCATTTCTCAGAAAAGAACACAACACTGACTGTGCCAAAGCCTCCCTTTGGGGAACGAGGACCCAACACCAAGCCCAGGGGTGACGAAGGAATGACAAGGATGTGAAAAGTTAAAAATAGGACACTGCTGCCACTGTAACCAAGGGAGAGCATCAAAGGAATAAAACCCCAACAAACAAAACAAAACAAAACCTAAACACAACACTTTTCCAGTGGAATATTTGAATAAAGCAAGGGGAGAGGTGAAAGGAGCAACCTGTCCAGGTGCTCAGTGTATGTGTAATATATCTTACTGACATTTTCCTAAAAAATTTCATATTCTGACACTGGAGAAGGGGATGAGGAGATGGCACATTATTATGCTGAAATTCTTGCATTTCCAGAAGGCAGGGACCATGTTAAAATCCGTCTGATTATCCCTCTCTGTGCTTCAATAGGGCTTACATAGACTTTGGGGATGGCGGGGAGAGGGAGAAGTTTTTTTTCTTGCAACTAGCAAGATAAGCAAGCCAGAATAATTACATACAGCAGACCACAGCTAAATATTGATTCAGATGTCATTGCAAAAAGAAAAGGTGAGGGAGCAGCAGCTTGAAAATAATGATGCAAAAATCCATGAAAGAATGGTAGAGACAAATGGACATAGAGCAATTATACACAGACCAGTTCAAAAGCCCTGCTGGAATAGGAACAACAGCAGATGATTCAGTGCCCCCTGTGAAAACAGTCCTCTTGCCTTGATATCTGTGCAGCCCTTCTGCCTGGAACTAAGCTGGCATGACAGGCACAAATTCAGGCACGGAAAAAAACTTCTAATTAGAGGAGTCACTCCAGTTTAGTTCCAGGTGTCATCACTTAACCAGCTTTTTTTTGCGTCTAGATATCCCAGTTGGCAAAATATTGTACTACAGCATTTTAAAAAATGACAAGGGAGATGGATAGGTTCTGGTCATGTGCAGCAGGATCTATCATTCAAATGTTTTATATATTAAAAAAACCCCAATGTTTCTCTTAATTGTATTGTACTTTTTAAAACAGCAATATTTATGACAATAAGCTGTTTACCAACATCAGCATTCACTGTTTGAGAGCCCCTGCAAACCCCTAACACGGAAGAGGCGGAAAGAATCACTCCTCCTTTTTTTTCCCTGTCATTTGCATTTCCCTGAAATAGAGATTTCTTATTGCATCTTCTGCACCTGCTGTGAAACTTAACTTGTGTACCTTAGAACCAATTATAAACTTGATTGCAGCACAATCTACAAGAATAAGAGATAGTTCCTGCTCCAAAAAGAGTTGACACTGAAAAAGGCTTATTGCCTACGAATGCAGGAAAAACCTGTTTTGACCCTTCTGTGGGGCTGCAGTAAGTGCAGGGGCATAGAAAACTTCCAGCAACCCCAATCCCCTTTCTGTGTGTTTTTGGTACTTAAAGAAACTGTGTAACCAGTAAAAGACTGACTGGTCAGGAGAACCTTAAAAAAAATGTTTCTCTGTGTAGAAGAATAAATACTATGATCTATGAGAGATATCTTTTAGAATTATAACTGGTGCCTCTGAAGTTGTGCAAAACTGCTTCCCCCAGCATCTGATGTGTCACCATTACCATTAATATCTGTCAGGACGGTTACAGATTCTGATTTTGAAAAAAAAAAGAAAATAGCAGCACAGCAGAAGTGCTTCTGCTTTTGAAATTGGAGTTTAACAACTCCTGTGAACTGTATTTACTGCTGTCAATGCAGACAAATATTCACTGCATTTTATTAGAGCAGGCCTCCTGCTTCCTCCTTCCTTTTGGCAACAGGGGCCATGCAAATTCCCAGCTTGTCCTTAATGCAAATACTTTGAACTTGGATGTGCTCATTTTGGGATAACTTAGATAAAAGCCTCCTGAAAGCTTTGGGTTTATTGGATTCCCTGAGCACCTCAGTTACGGGCATGCACTGGACAGCCTCTTGCTCCTGAAGCACTCCCTGACTTCAGCTGTGCTGCCAAGCAAAACAGCCGAGGAAACCTCTTCACACTGCACTTACTTTTCCTGATAAATAGACAGGCTCAGGCCTGTCAGCCACACAAGTTTTATGGAGCTGAGCTCAGGATCACAGGCACTGTTAACCTTTTCTTAGATGCTGTTGGGGCAAATGTACCACGGGAACATTACGTGAGCTCTCGGCATGTGGGCAGAGCCTTGGAACATGAGATGGAACATGATGAAACTGGTAAAATATTCCAATAAGATCAATTAACAGAAGGGTTTTATTTTTTTTTTGTGGCAAAATCAGAAGTGGGTAGCTGTTGAGTCATAGATGGCATGATTAGAAAAAGAGAAGAGATCCAAGGAGTGAAGATTCTTGTGCAGATAAGCACACCCAGAACAGGACAAAGGTACAGAATAACACTTTTTCGCAGTCCTGTCATGCCACCCACAGCCTCATATTGCTGGAAAGTATCACACAGACTGAGGATAGTACAGTCTGTTCACTAAAAAAACACCAAGCACCATGCTGAAGGCCAGTGGGCTGATGAAACTGAATACTAAGTGTGACTTTGGGCTGTCAGGTGCACCAGGGAAAGCATGGATTTTTCCCATAGGCATTTTGCATAGTCATTTACACCCACCAATAGTGAATATATCACAGGGCTATTCCAAGCTAACAGTGTTTTTCACTTATTCTGTAAAGGCATAAATGATGACTCATGCTGTAGGACAAATGAGAGGAATGAGTCCTTTATTAACAGCCACATTTAGGGAATGTGTCCCCTCCTGCATTGAAATTAGTGGCTCTCTTTCTAATGACTCTGGAGCTCACACTGGTGAGGGCCCCATTCCTCCAACAGCTTTGTGAGACTTAATTTGTCAAGACTTTGGCTGAGATCAGAGAAAAGCTGAAGCATTTTTCTGAGATGCCAGAAGTGAGAGCTTTTTCGCATTCTGATCTTCTGACAGATTTTCTCAGATCCAGTATCTGCCATTATTTAAACAGCTCAGTTGGCATGTGTGGCATTCTGCAGGCTAGTAAGAAGTCAAGAACCATGCTCTGAGGGCTTAATAATCCAAAAATTGGCATATAATTTAATGAGAAAGGACAAAATAAAGCAAGATAAATAGAAACTTGCTCCTGGGAATATTCCACTATACTTTTAATTGCGGAGAATGCAGATCATTCAGGCTCCTTCTATTTCAGTTTTGTTTCTTTTTTGAATGATTAGACATGCAAGAGAGAAAGAGGTCAGGCACAGCAACCCAAAGTTCCCCTAGGAAGGATGAAATAGAAGCTACAAAGAGAATAAAAATTTTGGAACCAAGCCCTCTTACTCTCCTGCCCTGCCTCTCCTTTGTGTTGCCAAAAAAGAACAAACCAGGAGATTTCAAGGGGAAAGCGTTTCTATTTCCTGAAAATTGGGGTATCTTCAAGGTGATGGAAAACCCACTTGCCCTTCGCTCCCACCTTTCCTGGGAGATGCAGCAGGAAATTGGGCTGAGCCTGTGCCCCGAGGGCTGCTGCTGTGTGCAGCACCAGGGCTGACACCCTCGGGCTCCTCATTGCTGCTGTAGGACCCCCTGAAACACACTCAGGAACCTCCTGGAACCAGGGGAGCTGCCATGTACTTCCCACTTACTCCTCTCCCTCCCACTCAACATATTTTCCCTCCTTCTCCTGCAACACAACTCGGTGTGCATTTAGCAAACACATTCCCACTATCAAATTTTAATAGACTTTAATTTTTCTCTGTCTTTGCATCTCCACAGAAGGCGACACGAATTTCGCTGGCAATTATGTTCTGAGTAACCCAATTAGTCCTGAAATACAGAACAGTGAACATGGTATATTTCTAGGTCTCATTTATAATGCTTGTAGGTTTTTTTGGTTTTTTTTTTAATTTTAAAAGCTTCTCTTTTTTCTCTGGCAATTCTCTGCTGATTACTAGAAATAAAAAGATTATACTAATGTATGTAAAAGCATGTTTATTTTATAAACTACAGCTATAATTTTATTTCAAGGTAAATGACTGGCAAAGAAAAAGGGCAAAAAGGCACATATGTTAGAAGTATGAAAAAATAATGCTTAAACTACCAGTGAGTTGCTCCTCACCTACCCTGATTCCAAATGCAAGAACAGGGACTAGAGCTCAATTACGGAGCAGTAATTTTACATATTTGGAAGTAAAAAAGGAAAGAAAAAAAGAAAAAATAAGCATGCAGAACAAATTTGCTGTAGTAAGAGACTTCCAAGATTCATATGGAATTCAACAACCACAGGGATTTTAAAAGGTACCTAAAAAAAATATAGAGATATATATATATAGCATGTACCCCACAGAAGGAACTTGTACGAAACTTGATGTCTTCAGGAATTCTTAGGGCTTTGAGTTTTCACTGTAAATTTCTTAATAAAATATGGTGGAAATTGGTATCAGCTACTTCAGCATTAAATGATAAAGTTGGGAGTAAAAAGGACTTTTCTTCTCCTGGACTGGATATACTGTCCTGTTGGAGATAAAATTTGTCTGTTTTGATACAAATATTTTTCTTTTCTGTGTGGTTATTTTACTTTGGTAGAGAAGGCAATGGAGGCAGTAAATTGGTCATCTCAGCTTTGGTACAAGATCTCCTCAGATCTTCTTTCCAAGGTGGAAATTAGGTGCAGCCCTTCAGCTTGGTAAAATGAGCATGGATGCGAGTCAGCAACGAGCTGTGACCACAGGTGCTGAGGGCACACGAGTTCACAGCAAAACTCAGTTAAAGGAAGGAAGATTCACTTGCGGGGTGGAGAACGTGACTAATGCCACTCAATATTAGCTTTTAATTAGCAGATGTAGTTTTTGTTACAAATTGTGAAACTCTGTTAGACTTAAAGCAGAGCGAGTGAGCAGTGAAGGAAAAAATGTTTTGGCTTTGTTTGCTGTGTCCTAAAGGTATTCCCTGTACATGGTGGGGGGATTGGAACAACATGATGTGTAAGGTCCCTTCCAGCTGCGTGCAATGAAAGCAGAGAGCTCCTCAGAAGACATTTTGCACCGAGGTAAAGGCTGCTGCATCTCCTCTCTGATCAGATTTGAGGTCAGTGACGCTCAAACACAATTTTCCTGATGGAGCAGAGGAACGACTTTCCTGTTCCTGTATCTGTTATGTTTTCTCCAACCCAATTTGCAGACTCGCAATTATAATGACTCCTATTGCTGTTTTTTAAATCATAGAATTTAAAACAATCTAGTTAAAGACACAGACAAACAGTCCCCAAGAGAGGACTGGGAACAGGAGACATATGCCAGATTTTCTCTTATAATGAGCTTTCAAAGCTCATTTCTTGGTGTAAAGCTTCCATATCAAAAAGATGTTGCCACTTTTTCATTTCTTGTTATGGTAGAAAGAGAGTGTTTGGAATATGGAAAAACTTAATATTGGATTTGTACCAGGAAATGAAGCCAGGGGATCTGGCCAGGAAATACATGCTCTGAAAAAATGGGCACATCCAGGGTGGCAGTGGCTGGGGGTAAAATACTGGAGATTTTAAGACTGTTGCAGTATGAATAGCTCCATGAAATATAATGAATCCCTGTGTGGTTGTTTTTTTTTAAGCAGCTCTGAAAACTTTCCAGGATCCACTTCTAATTCTGTCTATTTTGCAAACAACCACAGGGCAAATTCAGGGCATCTCTGTTCTAGAGAGATGCATTCTCCAAACTGGGCTGCTAATATTAACATACCCCAGTGCCAAGTTTGCAAGTCTGAAGATGCCCTTGTGAAGCAATGAGATGCTAAATAAATCAAACTATTATCTCCATGATCTGTCCTGTGTCCAACATCGGGAGAAGCAGGTGCATCCTCTCAAAAAGCTTTCATAAAGTGTTCTTTCTCTGCATTTTTAGACACGATTACTTTGCAGTGAATAGATATTTTTGGGAATTTTATAAATAAATTACATGATAGAAAAATCATAAATAAGTGCTAGAAGCTACCACACAGGTTTCAAGAAACTATTCAAAAAAGGAACTATTATTTCTTTACTTCCAAGCAATAGCAGCATGGTCTCTAAATGCATTGGCACACTTGTTTTTTCTCTTACCAGCTGTTGCCCTTTTGGACCCCAACCAGCATACTGAAGCTTTGCATTGCTGACCTCAGGGGGATACAAATTCTGGGGATCCCTGTGAAAAGAGAAAAATAAGATTTCAGTTTCAGAAGTGTCCTTGTTTAAGCTGCTGCACACCTGCTTTGGAAACACACCACGAACTTGTAAGATGCTGAAAGCCAGATTTCAGAAGACTTTTTTAACAGTAAGGTAAACACTATACCACTAGCAAGTGTTGGTAAGATCAAGCATTTAAGTGACAATTTCTGTTTCTTATTAAGAAGAAGGTAAACATATTAGTTCCACTGCTGACTTGCCTAAGCCTTAAGAATCAGTTCAGGGATGGCAAACAACGTATTTATCAACACTGATGATGTCCACAAAGGATAAACAATAATTATATCTTTGAATACTACTGCCACAAGAAAAATATAATTTCGTCTTCTTCACCCAATGGCTTTTTTGTCTCATAATTTTCCTTTGAACATGATGGCAGAAAAGATTAGCAACTGTATGACAACTGATATGAAGCCTGGCTTCAAAGGGAAAAGCTCCTATTAATACAAAATATCTAATTTTTTAGAAAACAAAATCAAAATGCTTTGCTTGTTCTCTCATCTATTACCTTCATTTTGTAGCAGAACACAAGTGACACACAGCAAATGCAATATAGAGGAAGGAGGCTTTTTTGGTAAATGTCAAAGCAGCATAATGTCATTTTATCCCAGCACAGATAGCATCACCTTAACTGTATTTATACTCAGCACAAATAATTACATTACATATTCTGAAGTCACATTGCAACAACCCTGTGTATCATAATATCCTACAAAGAACCCTAATAAAGCCTGTATAAAATACGCCTCATTAGAAAATCTCAAACTGCTTGAAAAAATAAGACTATTACCATCGCTGGTTTACAGACAGGAATAACAAGGTAATTTGAGGCCAACATCACAGAAAACCAGAGAAAAGAGCCAAATCCTGCCTGGCCTTTAAGCAAAGGGCCTCCTTGCACAGGGTTTTCCAGACCATGTTTTCAAAACAGAACAAAACTGAATGCAGTAATTAGACACTAAGTGAATTCTCTTCATTGCCTGTTTGGGGCCTGGTGCAGTACCACAGTTACACTCCAGCTCTGCTCTCTCAGTCCCTGGAATGCACACTCCCTCTGTGCTGGTGCTGTAGCAACAAGGACAAACACGGCAGCGACAGGAATGTTCAGAATTGATTTTGTGCACTCTTTCCACCATGAAAAACTGTCATTTCCTGTGAGCTGTTCAAAGGCCAGCCAGAATTGGGGCAGACCCAAGGCGAGGACCCCCATGGCCACAGTTTCCCCTTTCCATCACTCCTGCAGGTGGAACCCTCACAGTGAAGGGGACGGGTTTGATGGAGATGAGAATGTGGAGGGGCAAAGTGGGTTGTTGATGCACTGACACTTCAAGTCCGAGTGTATCATAAGATGCCCAGATAGCTTTTGTTTCTGCGTGCAAAATGTCATCCACAGCCGCTGCTTGTAGAGCAAAATCATATCTTTTCTTATGTTTTTACCCAGAAGGTGTCTTTGTGAGCAGCCTAAAGCCATTTTTGTTAGGTATGGATAAGAGAACACATAATGCTCACACTGAGAGCAGCCACAAAATTCCCTTTCCTGTAAAAAGATGAGCCCTACGACTTGTTCTGGATCTTTTCAAGCTTGTGTACATTAGCTACTTAAGTTTCCAGTCAGCTATGCCTGTTAGGAATCAATCTCTCTGGTCAGCTTTCTTGATTATCTAAACAGAGAGTAACCTCTGAGAGTAGAAGGAAAAGAGAAGATCAGTGAATCAAATCAAAACCCCTTTTTGGAAAAAAAAATAGCACTTCACTGTTTGTCAAATGAACTATCTAGTTCTTGGGTTATTTTACCCGTGGTGAGAAGAAGAGCAAGAAATTACAAATAGACGGGGAAATACCATCCATAAATAAACAGATTATACAAATTGTAAGAGTTTAAAGCTGTAATGCTTCAGATAACACAGGTGGAGCTAAGGGACAGACATGCCAATTACAGTAAATAATTCAGACCAGAGCTCAGACAAGTCCTGTCAGTTCTGCTCACTGCATCATCTTTCAGAAGAGGAAAACTCTAATGCAATGAGAAATGCTGCATAAACCTGCTTTGGTAGATGATAAGGCAGAAGGAAAAGCAAAGAGCTGTGCTGCAGACAAAAAAAAGAAGCAAAGTCATCTTCTCATTCTTGGGTACATTTCCTGAGTTCCTTCTCGAGTTGTTTGGTATGGCTGGGAAACTTCTTTTGCAGCAAAATCTTGTTTGCATCCATCCTCATGCTGTGAACTATTCCCTTCTACCACAGGCTACAAAAGCAGACTAAGATCCTAGTTTCCCCCCACAAATGCTCCTGAGAGATGGACATATTCATCTTGGTATATTTTGGCTTCTTTCTCACCTTTTGAAGAGAATCTTCCTTGAAGTAGCCACACTCCTTCACCCACCTGCAGCAAACTTCAGTGCCACATGCAAGGGGGTTGAGAAGATTTCCCTCCTTGCCAAACCTGATCTCTCAGGCTTCTGGAGTTACGTGGAGACGGGCTGCACCAGCAGTGGCCAGGGAAACTGCGTTCTCAGCAAGCCCAAAGGTGGCTCCATGAAGGGAGTCCCCTCCCTTGTGAACCTCACTGTGAAAGATCAGATTCCCCCACACTTCTTTGGGCTGCACTGGGTGCATGGTCCGTGATGGGATATGCATGGACTCCTGCCCTGGAAGCCCCAAGCAACCCCTTTAAAAACCCATTATCAAAGATGCACAGATTGCTTTGGGTTGGAAAGGACCTTAAAGATCATCTCATTCCAGGCCCCCTTCCATGGACAGGGATGATTCCCAGTAGACCAGGTTGCTCCAAGCCCCATCCAGCCTGGCCTTGAACACTTCCAGGGATAAGGTATTCTCTGGGCAAATTATGTCCTAACTAACTATAAGTTAACTTCTCTGGGCTGTTGTACCACCTAGAGAGGGAAGGAGGAGGGAGAGGTGTCTACACAGCTGCTCTGGGCAGGATGACCACAGCTCTCTGACGCTCTCTTTGAGAAAGCTCTCAGTGATCCTCAAACTGAAAAATCCATCTGGAGAGCATTTATCAAACACATTTCCAATTATCTTGTGCTATTCTGGACCTTTAACTCTCCTTTGTTAAATTCCTGTAGGGGAGTCAGACCAAATGCACACCTGTGCCCCAGGACCACTCATCCATTTTACAGCTGCATAAACGGGATCTCATGCCAGTCAGCTCCTTCTGGGAAGTATGTTATTCCTATTAAGCTATAGTCCTCCATAGCTACACCCTTCCTTCTCCTCCAAAACAGCCTGCTTAAAATTCCTCTGTACTTTTTTTCCTGAATCAATCAATATTATGGGTCATCTCAGCCTCTCCAAAGAGCCAGGGCTCCTGACAGACCCTCATAATTAGGGCTTGTTTGGATTTGAGCCTGTCCCTTGTGAGCTCATTTGTGCAGGATGCTGCCTTGGAAATGGGCAATTCTGAAAGCAGTCTGTACATCTCTGGCTCCGGGTTTGGATGAAGAACCAGCTTCATGGCATCCTCACAATATTTTCACTATTTTCTCACAAAAAAGAACCTTAATCTTAATTTCCAGCCAAAGAAATGGCAAGGCCTTACTAAACTGTTGCCATTATTTCTTTCGTCTTTTAAAATGATTGATCTTATAGCCTGGGAAAGAGGGGAATAATACGTTTTAGGCCAGACAGAAGATGGAGCAGGTGCTACATAAACTCTTCCACATTAAAATGACATTGTCTGGACCAGAGGCTCCAGACACAGGCGTGACTTCAGCACCACGTTCAAAAAACAGTACTAAAGTAATAAATTGAGAAATTTGCTCGTTTAAGTGAAGTTTTTTGCCAAAAAGTCTCACCTCAAAATTTCCAAACAAGGAACGTTCCTGAGTGCAAGCAGAGTGCTGGCTGCCAAGTCATCTTTGCTTGCAATTGAGCTCAGAACAAGTATGTAGAATAAAACAAACAAATCAATCATGTGTTCCCTGCATTTGACTTTAAAAATTACTGTGATTAATGAGGAACTTGTTTGAAAGAGTTTGAATTGTACATCAATTCAGCTTTTTGCTGAACTTTTTATATCTGTGTGTTCCCTTTTCTGACATTTTCTCTAAAGAAAGCAAATTCCCCTCAGAGACTTCGTGGTGCTGGTTCTCCTTCTGAGTATAAACATGATTAACTCTTCTATATAAAGTTCTTCAAAAGCAACTTAAAAATATCCAGAAATTTTCCACTGTAATTGAGGGAGTGGCTCCCTTTACTTCAAGAAGAATATTTTAAAATGCCAGACTGAAAAAGTCTGAAACTGATAAAAGCAGTCAAATTCTGGGGTGTGGTATCGGCTGTTGTTCTAAGGTCTGTTTTCATAACTGAATTTTAATTTCAAATACAGAACAACAGGATTGGTATGGAAATTCTTTGAATATGCTGCCACTGTGAACAAAAATGCAACAATTTGCACAAAAGGCTGCTCTGATATGTCCATCCTCTAAAGAAATAATATCAACTATGTATACATACTTTACTGGGAAAAAATTGAACCTCCTTGCTTCACTATGTCATAATTTTGGAAAACATTTACTATATAATTAGTATGTTAAGATGTCAGTAATATACAAAAGTTGACGAAATAAGGACAGCTACAAAAATATGTGGGGAAGGCAGAAATAGCTCCTCTTGTTATCTGCATCAAGCCAGCACTGAATATTTTGAAAGACAACAGTCCTAAGGACATCAGCTCACAGTACTTCACGCATTTTTTATGGTTAACTATAAAAAACTATCTATCTATCTAAACTATCTGTCTCAGCAGCAGAACTCAATGTCTGCACATCTACTTCTAATGACATAAAATCAGACAGCAGCTAAGACAGATTTCCTCTTCCTTAGAAAGAGGGAAAGAAAATAGAGAATAAAATAGAGAATAAATCTGAAAGGGCAACAAAGAACTGGAAACGCCTTAATATTTAAGAGTTCTTGATGCATAATGAGGAAGAAAAAGCAAACAGGAGAAAATTTGCAAAACCAAATAAAAGCGTGTAAAACATACAGGTTAATTAATAAATGTACAAAGAACCATAGATAAGGACATGGAGGAAGAGGGAAAGATTTCTAAGAGGCAGGAATGCAATTCCTTGAGTAGAAAACACACAATTTTAATGAGTTGTTTTTAATGACTTGACACAATTAAATGACTTGTTTACTCCAAAATTCACCAAGGAGAAGAGAAGACAGGTGCCATCAAGAAAATGTCTCCCCAGGAGATACAGAGCCCTGCTGAGACTCACAGTGAGATAGAATAAAATATCATACAAATGGGAATAAAGACTTGCCAGAACAGATAATCAAGAAATCAGACTGTTAGAAGATGCAACTAAAAGAACCCTCCTGGAATTCTAATAAAAGTGCTTAATTAGATGGGAAAGGCTCTTCCATTCATCTAGGCTCATCCACTATTAAATATTTAATTCACACACTCACAACTACACATATTTTCCTTACAGCACTTTTCAATGAACAAAAGTAGAAGGAGGTGATGAAAGCAATTTGAACTTATTAATTTCAACTGCAGATGCACATCAATTCATTCAGCTGCTCTTAAAAACATCAGTGCTCACCAATCATTTTTTTCCAAGATGAATGAATTCCATAGATTTAGAGTAAAAAAGCTAAAAAGCAAGGGAATCTAAAACATTTGTCTCTAATTTGGCAATTCTTTCGGATCCAGGCCAGCAATATGAGCTCAGAGGTCTTTTTCTATTATAGTCTGCCTGTGTCTGTAACCCCCCAGCAATGTAATATTTGGTACTGAGCCTGCAAAAACTTGCACCTTACTAATACCACCTTGAAATCATAGAATCATAGAATGGTTTGGGTTGGAAGGGGCTGTAAAGATGATCTAGTTCCAGCCCCCCGGCATGGACAAAGACACAAAAAATCAATCACGTGTCAGGAACGGAGCCACCAACTTCCATTGGTAATGGTGTAAAATGATGGCACGGACTTGCCTTTGTAGTCTAAAAAAACTGATTTAAAAGTGCATCAGAGGCTGGTACCCAGCTCTGGGCTGCAGTGATGCAGGCTGGAGGACTGCAAAGCATTGATCACAACCTCTGCATTTCCCCGAGTAAGCAAACAGTGGAAACGGACCTTGGGCACTGGTAACATTACTTTTAAAATAATGACAATATCATGTTTCTCATGTGACCCCTCTAAATCACAGAAGACAGAGTGAATTTTTACCGTATTTTTAAAAGGAGCTTTTGTTCCTGGAGTCATATTTTGTCTCCTAAGGAGACAATGAGAGGCGATAGCACTCAGGTGATAAACGCAACCACTTAAAAGCAATTTTCTCTTACTCATGTCATTTTCTTTTACTCTGTAGAGCTTTCTCAGCCAGCTCTGACCTCAGTGCTACACAAGGCATGAGGTAAGGCAGTGGGTTTACCAGGGTTTCATGAGTATTTATCTACAACAGAGACATGAAAAAATGAAAATCTAAATATTTGAATGCTATCAAGAAGGCTAGTCAGAACCCCAGCTAGCCAAAGA
The DNA here is from genome assembly GCA_013397055.1 of Pachycephala philippinensis. Taxonomy (NCBI): domain Eukaryota; kingdom Metazoa; phylum Chordata; class Aves; order Passeriformes; genus Pachycephala; species Pachycephala philippinensis. Next base: position 334,974 of record VWZT01011242.1, read on the forward strand.
TCAGCTGTCCAAAAAATGAGGAAAGAAATGCAGGTTGAAGAGGAACAACTTGATAAGCACTGAGAGGTTTAAGAATGAACTGGGAAGATCTTCTGGATTAGCCTGGGTTGAATGTGGTTCTTCTGAGCAACTCTGCCAATCTACAGGAAAGGATGTTTGTGATGAAACCTGAGCATTTTCCATCCAGCTGACCTTGTCTGACTTTCAAACACTAATAAAAATATGGCAGCATGATGTGATGCCTGCAGAGAGCAATATGGGATTATTAGTAGATAAAATGAGATACAGAAATGATCTCCTACCACCAGAGACAGCAGAAGTGCCTCGTTACAATAAGACTTCACTGGCTCTTAGGTCACACTCCTAATTGGGCAAGTGATTGATTCTTGGGCTTGTGCTCTAAAATAATTTAACAGCCTGTGTTACTTGGTTTCAAACCAAACCAGAATGACTCAGTGTTCTCCGTTTTCTTTTTAAAAGCTAAGTCTTTGAGCAAATCTTATTTCTTCTCATGTCAACAGGATAAGGAGATCCTGGAGGTTTGTGTGGGTTCTCAGGAGAATTGAAACACCCTTCTAAAGAGCCTCTCCCCACACAGACTGTGTCATCATTGGTTAAAATTTGCAAGGCATACACTTATTTGTGCCATTATTTCCATTTTTTATCAACAGTGATGTGATCACTTTTAAACACCACCACAGTTGGCCTGGTTTTGGGTTTAAAAGTGGGTGGCAATAAATACTCTCCTTATCCAAAGGACAAAACCACCACTCTAGCTCTGCGCTTCTGCTCCATGTATAAACCTGAAGCACCCACACAAGAGGGAATGCTTGCATTTGAAAGGGGGTATAACATCTGCCTTCAGGGCTCTGCATATGGAAGGACTTTTCATTCTTCTCACCTCCTTCTCATGTGTGACATGGGAAAGAAACATTTTCTACTCCTGTCTTATCTCCTCAGATTTCTAGTGGAGCATTCAGTGGATGTTAGGGTAAGGGGTGAAGAGGCATCAGGGCTGGAGTGACACAGTCTGGGCTGTCAGCCAGGTATTTTATCACCTTTGCCATTAGGAGTCTTTCTCAGTGGTCGCTGCGCCAAGGAAAATTCTGGCTGTAGCATCCATTCTCCACCCAGAGGTCCTCTCTTGCTTTCCAAAATATCCCTATACTCTTCTTCCCCATATGTTTTGAACTCCCTAGGGGTTCAGGATGCCCATTTTGGGATAAGGCATTTTAAGACTACAAAATTTGGTTAGCGACTACCTGTGGAGGGGTCACAGCACCAAGTAGCAAGGATAACAGGGAGCCCCAGGACACAGCTGGGGTGCACAAGAGCTGTGGCATGGACTTCTACGTATTTCTCAGAGGTGGAGCACTGCCTCAGTGGCTGGCACAAGTCCCAGTACAGCCCTCTCTATGTGACCTGAGCCCAGGACCCATTAAACCCCACAACAGTGAGGAAATGCCCATAATCTTGCAGGACTGGGTCCTCAAAACTGACTTTTTTCAGGTGCCCACAAACAAAACAAGTTTGTTTTCTGTAGGGTGCACATTCTTTGTGCTGTGTAATCAAGCAGCAGTGCACTGAGAGTTCAGTGGGCTGAAGGAGCTTATCACCCAACCACAGCAATGAATAATCAAGGCTCACCCTACAGGGTGTCTCCACAAACCCATAGCAGTGGAGCAAAAGCAACTGCCTGGGGAAATCTGTGTTTCTTGCTCCTGTCCTATTGGAAACCCCATCCAGGACCTTGAACATTAGGGCAAAAATGCAAACAAAAATTCCTGATTCCCAGTATGAAAATCCACCTACAATTTTATTCCTGGAAAGGTGATGATGGAAGCAGCATTTGTACAGGCTGTGGTTGGTGCTACGCACCATAATTTTATAAATTCTCTTTCATCCTCATCCTCTTTCATCTCATTCACCTTTATCTCCCTTTTCTGTCAAAAATCTGTACTAACTCAACCTTGCTGAGTATGAAAAAGGAGGAATATCCACGCCAAGAAACCGGTTTTTGGTGGTGGCAGTGTCAGGAAGTGCATGAACCCTCCAGCAGTGACTGTGGTTTGGAGGCTGACCGCAGCCTGGGGTTCAGGGGAGGTTCATTCATCCTGAGGCACAAAAACATTTCCAAATGCAGACATGTTTCTCACCAGTGAGGCACATTTTATTCAAGATTTAGACTTTAATAGGAACCCTGCCTCCATTTCAGGGGGTGCTGTCTCAGAAAAACACAATGGGAGAGTTTGCTTCAAACCTTTCTTCTTTTTCTTTTTTTCTTCTTTTTGATGAGCCATAAGCTATTGACCTTTTCTGTAACGCATAAGGAGGTTGGTTGCTGGGCTTTTCTCTGCTAAGTGCTAACGTTTGTGTCTAACTATTAATTACCCAAGTTCTTTTTTTTTTTTTTTAAGTCATTACTATAATTCTTAATATCAAATCCTCCCCTCAGGGGACCATTCGTTATTATTATCGCTATACACGGTTTCTAAGGTGTCCACCCACATCACAACTGATTCTGGAAGAAAGAAGCATGTGGTAGGAATTGCTTTGCCTACACAAGAAAGGAACATTTCACATTAATAAAAAACCAAAATGCTGTGCAGTGACCAACATAGGTGAGCATCCCCTGGGGAAATGATATGGTGCTGAGCTGCTGAAGTGGATTTCCTCCCACCAGCACAGCCAAGAGCCCTGCCTGCCCTGCCTTCCAGGCTGAGCTGCTTTCAACCTGCCACAGCTTGGAAGTGAGTGATGCTCAAATAGCAGCTTTGCTTAATGAAATGCTGGTTCTTTCTTTTCAAAGAGGCCCAAAATGTGTTCAGAAGCAATAAGCTGGTATGTGATTTAACCACTATTCCGGTGATTTACAGAGTGTTTAATTCGGAAGATTATAAAAAGCAAGAAGCCAAACAGTTCCATCAGGGCTTGAGCCAAATGCCAGCGAGCTGAGATGAAAAATTCCTGTCCACATCAGAGGATGTAAGGTCAGGCTCCATGATCAAGCTACCAAATGTAACCATTCCAAGGGCCAGCTTGCTGTTGTCAAAATGCAACTGAAAAAGCATCTGACATCATGAGGATGTTCTTATTTATAGTCTGGCATAAAAGCCACCACGCTGTGCAGAAGTGCCCTAATTAACTATATAAACGATCTCAAAATGTGATAAAATCTATAGAATGATAATTGTTAGAGAGGGAGGAGAGAGAAGGAGGAGAGAAATAGCAGGTTGTTCATGAACTGCAGAAAACATTTTTTTACTTATTTAACAAATTTCACCTTTTCATATGCTTTTACATACCTTTTCATAAAGATTTTATTTCAACCTCTACAGATCATTCTTGGGGGAAAATATTCAGCTGCTGTAAGTAAAATTTAATTAGCTGAAAACGGGTTTTATTAAATACTGTACCTTTTCCTCTTAAAATAAAATGTGGGCACTAATACAAGTTTATAAATGTTAGAGTGAAATTGTGCAGCAGTCTCTACAATAATTATTGCATATTGCCTCCATTGGGTAGGTACAATTTCTCTTCCTGCTTTACAGATGGGGACACTGAGGCACAAGTTTTTTTAATGCTACAGAGATGATGCATAACAGGCCAGATCAAAATAAAATAGAGCAGTCTTGGTCAAATGGGCAGGTGACTGAAGTAGATTCAGTTCGCTGAAGTTCTTTTAACCATGATTTTAAAGAAAGAAACACAGTTTCCTTTTACTGTGAACATGGAAATGGGAACGCGTGCAAGGGTAAACTTCTTGTCTTTTGAAGTATACAATGGGATACGTACAAATTGATTAAGTTTTCTCTAATTAACTTTAAAGTCCATTTTTTTTCTGCCAGTGGCTTGTGAAAAAAAAAAAGGAAGACTACTGAGAGCTCTGCAGAGAGATCTATAGACATCACTTTGAAAATTTACCCACAGTGAAGCACCGGCTCAGTTCCTCTCCCTGCTACCACTTCTGTGGATCTCCAGCACGTTTTGTGCACTCACTCCACTCCTGGGACTTCTCTTGAAGTTACTGGAGCTCAGCATGGGGCACTCATGCAGGATTTTACAGACCCTGGCAGTGCAGGCAGGAAGAGCTGAACTCAGCTCCAAGAGTGATCCTGTATGTGCTTACCACATTCCTCTGAGCCCAACACATAAATCCAGTAAGAAATATGGATTCTGCTTAGGAGTAACTGTGCACAATTCCCTCCTTCTCAAATGCAAAATCAGTGAGGAGTGGGAATAACCACTGATTTTCTCCCTGATCCTGGTAAGAACATTTGGAAGCTCCCACTGACATGTCCCAGCTGGATGTGCTAAGACCTCCTGCCAGGGGGTCAGCACTAATCCCTGCCACTGGGCTGTGTCCAGAGGGAAATGGCTCATGCAGAACTGGGTGAGCACTAGAAGGTCTGAAAAAACGTGTTTTGTGCTGGGCTTTATTTTGGGGAATGCAAACACAACTGGAAAACAGTGTAACATTTCTGCTGGCCACAGCAAAAGACTAAATACAGAAGTATCCCCTTGGATATCTATCCAAAATTAGCTCTTGCTTGGAACCTGCAGCGCCAGATCACACCAGTGGCCCAGCAGCATGAACTGGTGTGAAAACTCATTCTGGTGAGGGAAATCTTGCAACTGGGTTAGGGAAACACTCTGGTCAGTCCCAGCCTGACCATAAAAACCCCCAAGAAACGAAGTTTTTTCCCTTATTTCAGTGAAAGATGTGAATGACTAAGATCATTCATATCGGACTTGGTAAGAGCAACATTATTAAACCCACAAAACAATAAAACAATTTTCAGTGCCTGTTTTTCAGGTTGTTGCCTGTGCTGTTAAATTTTTATTTTCCAAAATTAGGAAAAATAATATTAGGAAATAACTGTATATGGTATCAGAGTTCCACATTCCCCCAGCCCCTCGCAGGACAGCTCCCTGCTCCACATCTGGACCTGCAGATGCTGTGGCAGTACCTATAATTTACAAGTAGCTGGCAACTGCAATGCAGCCAAGTGCAACTGTGGGGTTATGAGAAGAGCCTTGCAAAAATATTTATAATGGAGTCAGCTGCAAGCAGTTATCAGCAGATATCTCTGAAAAGCAGCAGCAGCACTCGGAGGGGAGCAGATGGGACAGGAGGGGATGCTCATCCCAGGGAACGCGGGGCTGGTTCCACTAGATGGCACCCGGCGCCAGCATCGCGATTTTGGGTGAGAAGCAGGAGGAGAAAAGGTGCCATGAAGGAAAGCTGAACGGAACACAACTCCCTGCACACCTCCGCCCAGGAAAACGGGCACTGCGGATCTCAGCCGGCTCCCCCTCTGGAAACCATAAACCACATGAAAGCAGAACGCAAATGAGTCAAACCAGTGCGGGGGTTTCGACCCCGGATTTACCCAGAGGCTGTGAGAAAGCTGAAATAACAAGAAGGGAGGTATTAAATCTGCATGATCTCTTTCTTCTACCTCGGGCTTATTTTAATTTTTAAATCAGATCCTTTGAGTCTATGTCATTGGCATCTATTAGTTGTCCTGTAGAGACCCAGTGTCGGGAGTTTACTTTGACAACAGCTCCTGTGGAAAAATGTTGCAGTCCTATATAAAATACCATTTGGGAACATGTGTGCTGAGGACATTCCCAAATTGGTTTGTCAAACTTATTGAGAGCTCGAAATGAAATCTGGAAAACATTAGTATGAGCTCCTTTTGACTTCACACACAGCCTGAATCTGGAGAGCCTGCAGAATGTGGCAAAAATAATTAGAAAATTCCCTTTAAAAAACAATTTACGCTGGCAGATTAATGCCATGTTATTTAAAAAGTGATGCCACAGATTACGTTAATTGGCTTCCTTATTAGTTAGCCTCAGCAGGGGAGTAGCAAGGGCATGAGCGGGTGTAAATCCTAAATTGCCTAGCCTTCCTGATGAGGCAGATCAGAGCTGAGGATGGGGAACAGGATAGAGAGAGGGAGCACAGGGAAAGTGACACTGTCCCAGCCCGTTTCCAGGAGTGACTGCAGAGCAGGAGGATGCTGTGGAGGGGAGTGAGTTTGTGCCCCAGCAGTCACTGCCTCAGCTGCTGAGCTGGAGAGATGCCGAGGGCCACGGGCACACATCAACAGGGTGTAAAGCTGTTGCAGAAGAGGAAAAATTGAAAACAGTTTGTAAAAGTGGCGACAAGGGTCGTTGCTCAGTGCAGAATTTTGTCACTCCTGTTACTGACAGGTGGAGGGCAAGGATGGCTGCTTGTGGATTGCAAATTTCATTGTCACCAAGGAATGTGAGAACTGAACTGGACCTTGTGCTGTGTCCTGCCCTCAACAACCTTCATCCACACATATCCACCAGAGCAATATTCCTGTGTTAAATATGAAATAGGTGATGAAGAGATTTTTACCCCTTCATCCGAGAGAGGCTCTACTTTCAGCTGATGTATTTCACCACCTGTTACCTCATGTTCACCTCCTAGACCTGTCCTCTCTCCTCATGCACCACCCTAAAATATACACAGAGCGTCACAGGAACGATAAACACCCATGTTCCAGGGAAATGGCAGTGTGCTGCCCTTTCCATCACTCACATGCACCACGATCACCTGAAAGATCACTGAAATTGTCACTGCACAGTGTTTACAATGCCTATGTACGTATCTAAAGCCTAAACTCTGCAAACCACACCTGTACCAACATGAGATTCAGGGATCCTTCCAGCCCTTCCTCAGCTCGTGGTCTCCTGATCCATCACCACACCACGCCGTGGGGACACCGATGCCTGACACACCTGTGTGCCTTCTGGTGTGCTCTCACTTTCCAGATCTCCCCCTTGTGCTGGAAACTTCTCCTCTGACACATCCAACCCTTCAGTTTCCTGCCCCACTGCCCAACCAAACACAGAGAGCAAGGGGAACCACAGCTGGGTGTGCAATAGAGTTGAAGCTGGGGGGAACAAGGAGCTCATTGTCAGGGACAAAGACAGATCATGCAGTAGTAGAAAACTGCTTGGACCACTGTGTTGTTATTTTTTAGCATTTCTAATACATGTTATGCATGATACTTCTATTTTTTCCACCTTTGTTTTGTCTGGAATAGAACTGCGCTGTCAGTCAAGTCATTTTTGCTCTTAGCCAGGTTTGAAGCAGACACAAAGCTTATGTGCTCATGCTGTGTCTTCATCCTGTTGCTGAACACTTTCACCCCACAAGCCACTACTCAGATACATTGCCAGAAAGATGGAGTTCTCAAAAACTAAGCATATTGAGTGAATTCCCAGATAAACCCCCGCCAGACCAACCAACCAACCAACCAACCAACCAACCAACCAACCAACCAACCAACCAACCAACCAACCAACCAACCAACCCAAACCAAAACATAACCAAACAGAAAAAACCAAAACAAACAAAAACCAAAAACCAAACAAACAAGAAAACACACACCCACAAAAAAAACCAAAACCAAAACCAAAACCAAAACCAAAAAAAACCAAACAAAACCAAAACAACCCCCACCCCCTAAAAAAAAGGAAAGCAAAAAAACAAAGAGCAGATTGCGGCAGGAAAGGGAAGAGACTGAAGAAATCTGGAGTGTGTCACATGGGCACTACAGCTTTAACAGGTTGATGGTGAGAAATCTCCTAATTTCCATGTTCCAACCATTCATGGAAATAATTTAACATCAAGCTCATGACTTTTTGTGGTGAGTGGATCACAAGATTCAAAGCTGGAATGAAACAGGCTGCACAAGCTCCAGGGCTCAAAGATTTTAAATCATGCATTGTTGGGGAAGATGAAATAGGAAAGCCTTATAAATATGATCACATAGCAAAAGATGCTGACAATATGGAAACTACAAGCGAGATTTGAAATGAAGACAAGGTTTGAGATACCAAACTCCAGTTACTGAACAACTGGAAAACAATGGTATGGCCGACTGAAGGTAATCCCCCTTTGATGAAACAAAGCCCTCTGTTTGCTGACAAGTCCAAGGGTCAGAACAGACCCTGTTAATGTTACAGAGGGTCCAAAAAGTAGTTTTTAGGGTTTAAAATATAACGCTGTATGGTAATGCGATGATTCTTATAGGTTGTATGTAAATGTTGTAGGATTTGTAGCATGTTCTAGA
>VWZT01011242.1:343124-368791 GCA_013397055.1 Pachycephala philippinensis
GTCTCATACAGGCCACACAGACCCCACAGACGCTTCAGAACCAGCAATGCATGTCTCTAGTACACACTTTTTTGTACAAAGTATTGTTCGTCTGTCACTAAGCAGAAGACAAAGAAGTTATTTCAGCTTTGTTGTTGTTGTTTGAGGGTTTTGTTGGGTTGCAGGTTTTTTGTGGGTGGGTTTGTTTGTTTGTTTTCTCCTATTCATTTTGTGTGTGTGTGTCTGTGTGTGTGTGGACTAGTATGCTGAGACAAATCCGCGAGGAACATCTGAATGTAGATAGGATTTTTATGCAGAAAAATGCTGAGAATTGTGTTTATATCTGTATTTCTCCACTGTTAAACCCACTGGTTACTGTACCAAAAAAAAAATGGATTGGAAAGAGAGCAGGGGACTAAAAAATGTGGCTGTTGCAATGTCTGACTTTTGCCCTTCAGATATCATACCCCTGTTGAAAAATGAGCTCCCCTGAGGACTGCCCAGTGGGAAGGCTGCTGATCCACGGTGCACAGAGCAGCGGGAGCTGCCTGCAGAAAGCAGTAGGAAACACTGAGCACACAGGCATGGCCAGGACCCTGCCTTCTCCCAGGGCAAGCCCCTGGAGGCTGAAATCAACAGGACTTTAGGACATGTTCCAGCGTTTTCCCAAGTCCCAACCCATTAAATACAGCGGTGTTGGTGAGAGAAAGCAGATAGAAACTGAAAGGGGAGGTTCACACTGGATATAAGGAGAAACTTTCTGCCCACGAGGGCAGTCAGGCAGTGTGACAGGCTGCCCAGTGAAGCTGTGCAGTCCCCATCCCTGTAGGTTTTCAAAATCCAGCTAGATGAAACTCTGAGTAACCTGGTTTGAGTGGGAAGTCATAGTGAGTGACGATGCTATGATCACCCTATGTACAAACCAGAATAACTTTTTTAAATCTTGCATGTTTTGCCAGCTACTGCAAAGATCCAAAACTCCTTCTATCTGTTTAGCCATAATGTATAGTAATGGCAACCAGAAGAATCTTGGCAAGTATTTGAGTCATGTACAATGATGGACAGAAATGGCGAAGCACAACTATATTGTCCCTTTTTACAATTTCTGCACAGTTATCACCACTAAGATACTTAAAACACACAACCTGGCAGCAGCTTCCTGGCTTTTAGCCTCGTATTTAATGACAATGAGCTGAGGAATTTTGCTGTATAAGTTATGCATTTCCATTGGTGCTGTGGAAATGTCACCCTGAAGTGCTCTGCTCCAGCACGTCTACATGTGACTCTGGAATGGTGGCATCCCATTCCCTAGCAGCTGGACCACTGCTTGAATTGCATATAGAAAAAGAAGGCATCATTTCGGGAAAAGAAGGTAGAAACTAAGAGCTGAACTTTCTAAAGAAACAAGGCAGGTGAGATGAGTGGTTGGGTGATGGAGTTGGAACCACAGGCACCATGAAGACAAAGTGTAAAAAAGAGGATTTAAAAAAACTGCAACAAATCAGAGCTAAAGAATCAAAGAATGATAGAATGGTTTGGGTTGGAAGGGACCTTAAAGATCATCCAGCTCCAACCCCCCTCCCTGGGCAGGGACACCTGCCACCAGAGCAGGTTGCTCCAAGCCCCACCCAACCTTACTTTGAACACTCCCAGGGGTGGGGCAGCCACGACTCCTCTGGGCATCCTGTGCCAGGCTTCACCACACTCAGAGGAAAAAAATTATTCCCAGTATCTAAACCTGCCCTTTTTGAGTTTGAAGCCTTGTCCTATCACTCCATGCCCTTGTAGAAAGCCCCTCTCCAGCTCACTTTCAGGCCCCCTTCAGGCACTGAGAGGCTGCAATTAGGTCTCCCCAGAGCCTTCTCCTCTCCAGTGCTCTGGTGAGTGGCCAACCATGGCTCTCAGCCAGACACCACCACATCTATATTCTAGACAAAAACCCTGAAATCTGGAATATGAAATTCATGTACTCTGACTCTCTGGGGAAGCTGAGTACTTCTGTTTCCAGACTTTGTCATCTTTTGCACAGCACACAGCTCAGTGGATGCTGCAGCTGAAAGCCAGGCCATTGCAAAGGGCTGCCACAGGAAACCATTTGTCACAATACACGTTGTTTTGCAGGATCCTTAATGGCTGAGTTTTTAAATGAAGACATTGAAAAATTGCTTACCCATGAGGTATTTTGCTGAGGACATAATAGGCTGTATATGAATGCTGATACACCTGCAAAACAAAATTAAGAAAAAGACAACAAAAAAGAAGAGATTAGTAACTGTCACCTGTGTTAATAGGGCTCGTTTTTTGCAAAAACAGTCTAGCATTTGTGGCTGAGACGCTCTTCTAAACACTTCAAAACCTCTAGCAGAAAAGAACAACGCATTAATCCACTTAAAGCTGTTGTGTGTTCTTTCCATCCTGCACTTTATTACGGTGTTTGGCAGATGCACACACCCAGATGCTCGGTGTCGTTGCCATGGCTACCAGGTCTTTGATTAAACTGGGGGCACACGGGTGCTGCAAGGGCTAAATATAGAACAGTCATTAATGAGGACACCTTGGTCAGCTGGAGACGTTCTCCATCACTATAACTAGACACAACAGGGCCACAACGCGTGGTTTTTTTGCTTTATTTCCACATAAATAAAACAGGGAGCAGCGCTGGGTGATATCAGAGCGGGTCGTCAAGCCCCTGTCAGTCAGGAAATAAAACTGTATTGACTCGAGGCATAAAGCTGACCTCATGTTTCTGTGACCTGCTAAGTTGCATCTTCATTTCAATCTGTGCTCTTTGGGCCTTGGGGAGGAGCTGGCCGGCTTGCACAGCAGCTCATCTCACAGGGGACAGTTTATTACTTATTTTCTAAGCAGTAAATAATAACACCGGAGTCAATGTCAGTGATTTAAGAGGTGGTGATTTTCCACTGGTGACAGCACAGTCCCTTACAGTGATCAGGAGTCAGGGCACCAGTGTGAAAGGTCTAAATATGAATCATTTTATACAAATTTATACAGGAATCACTTTTTACTATTCTGTCCTCTTACTGTATGCTCTGAAATAAACAAATAAGTCTCCTAGCAATAATTTCATTTGGCTTCTACTTAAATCTTTAAACCATTTTTGCTGTCCAGCAGCTCTCATAAAGCATCCCCTCCCAGAGGACAAAGAAGAAATTTCTTGAATACTTGCTTCACCAAGCAAGCTTGATCAGAATTATTTTTCCTAGGCTCCTCTGGTTTTGCACAAGTACCTTTTTTTATCCTTATGCCAAGACACCATGAGATGTCCTGGATGATGCTGCCAGCCCCAGCAGGGGCCATCCCAAGCACATCATTAGCATCACAAGTGAGCATGACTCACTCCCTGCCTCTCTGGAGGGCAAACCTGCACAGGGGTGTCCAGAACAGACCTGCAACCTCTGGGGTCTCAGTGGAGGGGCAGATAAACACGAGGCACATCAACAAACACAAGGCACATCATGCTGTAAACATCAAATCGAACTTCTCTGTTACAATTTGAAACCAAACACTAAATCCTGACACTACTGCATGAGCTCCCTGAAAAACAGGCACAGAGGTGAAAGCACCTGATTTCTGCCTATGAAATGCAGAGACTGATGCTGGATTGATGTGATTCCCTTCTTCCCTGTGCTATTCATTCCCTTCATTACAAGGACATAATGAGATCGCATCCCCAAATCCTGTCTCCTTTCAGGCATTCAGACCCATAAGGACTCTTCACGCAAGGTGATTCTCTGGTGTGTTGATATCAGGGGAGGTCTAGGAATACAAGTGAATTCACCACAAGCCAGCATTTATTTTAGTACAAGTGTCCTTTTCAGATCCACCTGTGTCAGATGATGTCAAATACATTACCATTTTCTCATCCTCATCCAATCACACCAAAGAGCTCTTGAATTTTCTGACGTTGATACCTGAGACCTGGCTGATGCATGCAGCCTTAGAATTTATTCCAGCTTTGATGAAGTCCTAAAACTGCTACAATTCCTTAAAGAGAAGGCACTGGAAGACTGAATCTGCCTACAGAGCTGAAAAACCTGATAATACATTGTCATTAAATACTGAGCCATTTTTGTCTTCCAATATCCTGGCAGCAGGATGGGGAAAATGATGTAGATAGATAAATTCTGATCTGAGGCTGGGACGGTTATTCAAGGTTATGAGCCATGCTGTGTTGTCAGATACCAGAGACATGAGCCCCCCAAAATGAGTATGAACAGATGCCTTCAGGGCAAAATAGCAAAATGTGGCAGGCTGGAGGGAAAAGAAACAGCCAGGGAAGTTTTGAACAGGACACCTGCTGATGTCCTTGCTTGTGGTACAGAGTCCTACAGCCGTGCTGGAGAGTTCAGAGCTGTCTTAGAGCCATTAATGGAGACTGAAGCAAAACATTTTCTTTGCTGAGAGAGCTTAGAAGTGAGGAAAACCAAAGCTGCAAGACACTCAAAGAACTCTTTTATTTTCTGAATGTCATTTGTCATCATTTTGGGTCTTTGGCCAGACTCTCAAATTCCTCACATCAGCTATGCTACAGTATACAGTCTTCAAAGGCTTGCAGCTGGCAGACTTCACTCACAGGAGCCAAATTTTCTCAGATAAATCCTTACAATGTGTAGGTTTGCTTATGTAAAAAGGAACTACTTGTATGAGCAAAGATTTCAGGCTCAGGTATTTATTATTATTAGGACACAGGCATATGCAGCTCAAAAGTCCTTCTCAGCCCAACAATTTCAAATCTATTTGGAAAACACACTGTCAGCAACACTCCTAAGCAGACAAGAATCCAAGAGAAAAATCACTTTATGTCTTTCTGAGAAATTAAATGTCTGCTTTCCTCTTAAATATGCAAACCAAATGAAGTTAACCGAACTTTTTGAGAGGATGACTATGCTTGCTTAATATCTCTATAAAAATTTCTGCTGGAGTCAAGATGAATTTGGCTATTCACTTAGCAGTAGGAAAACCCCACAGCAGGGAAAGTGCAGGGAAGAGACGGGCATTCTTCTGAAACCCAAACTAAGCATCAGAGAATGGAGAGTTCTTAAAAGTTAGTATCCATTTCATTAAACTTGTCTGTTTCTGAGGCTTGGCCAACAAAAATAGTTGTACAAACTCTGTGTTCTCCTTTTCTATCAAAGAGTGTGGTAAAAGCCATTGACTGATTTGATGCTCTCAGCCCTGATTTTTAGCTGGATCCTAGAAGCATTACAGCTCCTCTCAGCAGAGAGGAATGTTTGGGGGTAGCAAAGGTTTTGGCAATTGTTCTGCTCTGTAGACTCTGTGTGCCGAGCCATCCCACCAACATAAATCAGAACAGTTTTGAGAGTGCTCTGAAGGGTTCTGGGTATCACCACAGTCAGGTTACAGAAGCTCCCACACCAGCTGTCACCAACAAGTGCTGTAAAAGTCATTGTGCTAAAACCACTGGGCCAGAAACTCTCCCACTGGGCTTCTCATCCCAGGTCACAGCACAGATCTTGTTTACTTTCAATCTAAATTATGCTCTGCAACAGGTGCATGTTTACACTGAAATCATAAAGGGACTGAGAGACGGATCTATCTGTTCCCACTGACGTCTTGGAAAGGCAATTATCTCTCTCAAATTCAGAAGAATGCAGGGCTAATTATATATGACAACACCTTGTTGTGAAGCCACTGACCTCGTTTTATGTAACCAATGGAAGAAACCTGGGCCTGGCCAGATGACAGCAGAAATGGAAACACAGAGCAGCAGAGAAGGGCATGTGCCTCTCCCACGCTACCAAATTCCAAAGGAACAGAAAAATTGTGGTTCCAACAAGGTACAGAAACAAAATGGAAGAAGCAATTTCTGTGCTCTGTCACTACAGAGCAAAGGATGGTGTGAATGGTAATGTCTCCTTGAAAGCACTTGTTTAAGTGCTGTAAGGATACAGGTCCTAGTCCAGCAGGGCTTGCTGAAATAGAAACTATATGTTATTATAGTTGTTATATACTATGTTAAGCATAGAATGGATTTGGACTCATTTATTCATTGTGACTATTCATATACTTTAAATTAGAATCCATAACTCTTGCTCTTGCCCCAAAGTAACTGCAGAGGTATGTGACATAAATCCAGGAAGTTTGCAAAATGGGTTTTCAGCATCTTATGACTGGTATGAGAGATTGCAGTACCTGCTGAGGATTTATCACAAGCATCAAAAAAAAAGAAGAGTTTAGTTTACACTTCCATCTCCTGTCTGTCGGTTTCTGTCTCACTTTGTGGGCTGATGCCAGCACCAGCAATAATCAGCATTTACAGAAGGCTTTCTTTAATGTTTGCATGACAAGGTGCTGAATCAATACAAAGAAGAGGCACCTCATTTCAAGGAGGTTTACAAACAAAGAAAGGGGTGAAAAGCTCTTAGAAGAAGGCCTCCCAAATCAGCCCAATCCACTCATCTTCCAGCAGGCTGTTCTACCAAAACAGCTGATTTAGGGAATCACACCCTGGCATATAAAACAGCTCACGGATCTGGGATTAAACCCAGGTGGACTGGCTGCCGTGAGCTCATGATTGTTACTTACTTGATAAATACAGGAATAAAGCATGCTTTGCATCCATTTTCTAAATGGCTCCATAGAGCCACCTGGCCCCTCATACAGTGGTGTTATTTACATTAAAGAATTACCCAGAAAACTCACAAAAAAATCCCATAAAATTTAGGAGCTCGCAAGGGACCAGTACAGGGCAGAGCAGAAGTGCAAGCTGTTTGCAGCTTGCAAGGCTAAAGGCAAAATTTCTACTGTTTAGTGTTTTTTTTCTTTTTCAGGAATCACACATTTAATCCAAAAAGTCACCCCAGTGCTCCTAAATAAAAATGAACACACTAAATAGTCATCAGAAATAAAAGTGTACAACAGTTTGCTAAAGCCTGAAAATAGCAAGAATATATTTTAATGTAATTAATCATAAAGCACTGAGGATTTATCTGGGTAAAATGACTCATTTTTTATTCTGTAACAATAAAATATATCAACAAATAATAGATCCCCTCAGGATTCTTAACAGACCCCAGTTGTCTTGATAATGTATCTGCTTCTACACTGTGTAGTAAGACAGTAAAAATATATCACAAGTGGCTGGTGAAACAGGAACTGCCAGATCCATTAAAAGGGTTTCCCACAAAGAGTCTCTAAAAAGACATTTGCTGGAAATAGATTATGCAGCCCATTTTCCTACTTATGCTACGAGCAGACAAATCCCCAAATGCACATATGAATGTCAAACCAGTTGAATAATCCCAAACATTTGACATAATTACATATTCCACCTTTCAAAATGGTCCTGGCGCCCTTAAACAGTAACCAAGGCTGTGATGCAAAATATGCAGGTAAAAGATGATTTGCCATTTGGCCTTTAGCATCTGTGATATTTAACCAGGCTCTGAAGCTGACAGATTAACAGGGAAAAGAGAATAAAGTAGAATGCAGGAAGGCTGCTGCTATGCATTGGCAAACAGCTCATGTATTTGGTACCCTGTTTTCTCACAATGGCGTGAAAGGGAGGGGAAAACAGGTTCAGGAGGAAAATCACAAGCAAACATTAGCCAGAGGTTGTGTTTCCTTCTCCTGCATGGACACACCATGTTTGTAAAGGATATAAGTCACTACCACACTGTCACATGGATCCTTCTATTGGTCAGTCACCAACAAGCAAATATCATGTTCACTTTACAGGGTGACTTCGTTGTTCATACAGATCCTCCAGGAGAGAAAAGGGTAATTATTTGACTAAAAATACCTCACTTCCATAATCTGTTATGGTAGTCTCTGGAGGATTAAAGCAGGTTGCTGTACCTGTTTGCAGAATATTGTGTATTTTTTATCAAAGTCCATATTAAAAACTAAATTTTCACTTAATGTGTCAACATCATTTGCCTTGATCAAAATTCTTTATGATACCATTAGTTTCATTGAGCCCTTCTGTTCTATTGAGAAGTCATTCTTTTGCCATTACATGTTGAACTGGCCCTCCAAAGGGATGAAAAATCCATTCCTGTACCTGACCACCAACTTCTGTGTAATGTTTTGTTCAATTTCTGTACTTTCATTCTCCCCTCTATTTGTGATTTAGAGCACAAGGGGTTACCTCGGGCTGAGGCATGGCTGGGTAATGGTCTTTTCATTTTTTCCCTCAGTGGAGACAGAATGGTCAGCAGTGTTCTCCTCAGCTCAACTATTTTTGCAAAGGCTTATGACCATTTTATTGCTAATAGGCACTCCATAGTAACCAGCTCGGAATTAGATTCTCTCAGAAACGTCATGCTATCTATTCCTTTTGTGTCACTGCAATAAAAAAAGAAAAACTACCGAAATCCATACTGGTATTTTGTACCCTGCACTCGGTGAAGCTTGATTGCTTGCAGGAACAAAACAAATCAATAAAGCCGTATAATTTGAGGTCTCTTCAACATTCTCACCTTTCAGATTCATTGTGACACTGACCTATTTTGCTTTCTTCTGAGACAGCATATTCTCTTTTGTCCCTGCATTGAATTATCCCTCTGTACTTCATCACTTCTCCAGTAATGCACCTCCAGTACAGTCTCATGCTGTGTGTCAACCTGCTCGTACAGCCCTCCAAGGAACGCTGCCCATTTCTCATCGTGCCTCCAATAAATTAGAAAACCCATAATGAAATGCTACCAACGAGCGTTTCCTGAGCATTGCTTCAGCTGGCAGCCAATAACCCACAGCTGTCATCAAACACCTGATCTGGGCTGCTCTCACCCTCTGCTGTGCTGCATCCAGCTGATCAGCCACATGTGTGATGTGCTCACAGCCACAGAAAGGGCACTCTGGCACTGCTGGGACACTCCAGCACAATCTGGGTTGGGAAATCATGCAGTTAGGAGCTCAGGGGAGGGCAGAGGTGGGAAAATGGGCTTGAGCAAGAAAGCTGATGAGAAGAAGGGGTCTCTGAATCAATCAATGTACAGAGAATTTGGCAACTGGTTGCCTGCATTGTAATTGTCTCTCTATTCTAGAGGAACTAACTTTAACATTTGGGAAAAAGCAGGAGGATGTATATCTGGGGAATGAGTGTATTAGAGTTGTTATGGGAAGTAAACCTTTTTCTTGCAAAGAGGAGGGAAGGATCCCGACCCAGCAGTGTAACTGTGCCTGGATGAGGTGACACAGCCAACACCAAGCTGTCAGTGCCTCAGAGAGACCCAGCGGGGCCGTGCCTCATCTCAAGCACACCAGTGTGGATCACTCCACTCATACCCAATGTCATACGAAATTGGCAGCTGGGTGTCTCCAGAACCAGAAGGAAACTTTAGCATTTGATTTGGAAGAAGGAATTAACACAAGAGGCAGTGGATCACCAGGAAGAGTGGTTGCATGTCTCTGTTTTTCAAATTGCTCAACAATTTAATCTCTTAAGACTGAAAATTACATCATTGTCCTCGTTGTTTAAAGGACAACCAGGACAGCTCTCCAGCCATGCAGTGCTGTGAATGCCCTGCCACCCACACCAGAGAGGCTTCCAATCTCACATCAAGGTGACATGAGGAAGGGACAGCACGTTCCTGCCATGGGGACTTGCATTTTGGAAGCATTTGTAACGCAAGCTGAAGCTGACTGAGATTGGGTCATTCGCCACAGGCAGCACGCACCGTTAATATGTAAATCTCTCCCACAAACATACTGAGGCTGTGCTGGGATTAGAAGCTGCTTTTCCAAGCACCAAACCAAAGGTCTCTGAAACAGCAAAGCCAAGGAGTTATTCCTTTACAAATAGTGTCGTCTCAAGTTTGCAAAACAACCGTAAATAAAGTGTGATGGCAACATCCACCACAGTAATGGATGGGCTGCCTGTTGTAAGGTAATGCTGCTAATTCACCTTCCACAAACTGATTATCTATCTCAGTTGTTTCATGATAATAATTCTTTATTAAAAGATTAGTTTTCAAATTACACTTTGGAGAGCCTTATACTGCTGACAACGCCAAAAGGGAATTTCAAGGCCAGCTTGAGGATTTATGACTTTGTGACGGCAGCGGAGTGGAGTGGATGCTCTTTTTGTTACAAATGCAGCTCCAGAAGCAACTCGGGCCACAGGTATTAACATACAGCTCGTGTGCCAGCTCTCGCCCCTCGGAGAGCGTTAATCCAATCTGCCAACTGCTGCTGCACTCTAATACAGCTCTGCCCTGCCAAGCAATTACAAAAGCCTCCTTTTGCTCCCGAGCCACCTGTCCCTCACAGCGCTTCACTGGCACCACAAAGCCCTTGCAGTCACTGGCTTAAAGGACGACTGCTCCATTTTTAACTGGTAAATAAAATGGGAGCTGAAAAGCACTCAGTAGGATTTTTGCACCAGCCTTTGTGCACTTGTTGGTGCTCAGGTTATTGGGAAGTAGCTGCAATGAAGTTATAAAGAATTACAAATGAAGGTTACGAATAATGGGCTCATTCCGTTGTTGATCTTTTTAAACTTTTATCAATATTCACATCACAGATATAAATTCCCAGGTTTCCCCTCCCACCCTCTATTCAGAAACCCGGAAAGGAGAATAAAATTATCTATTACATAATTGTGATTCTAACACACTGAACAATATATCTAAGGAAAAGAAGTAAAAGATGAACAAACATTATTATGTATTACGAGTACGAAAGTAGCTTGAGGCCAAATAAATGTTTTAAAAAGAGATAGCAATTATTCCAAATCCAGGGATTTGGGATACATAGAACACCTTCAGATCCATACAAACACACCCACAAAAACACACAACCATGATTCCCTGGGAATATCTGGGATCATAATAATAGCTGTATTGGGCCAAACCCAGAGTCCATCCAGTTCACTACCCTGGCTCAGTAGCTCAAAGCCAATTCAGACAGAAGACTAGAGTTACCTGATTTACAGTCATCCTTTCCCAAAATACTTTCCCAGGCTCTTGCACTTTGCAACTTGGAGTTTCTCTCCTTTCTGCTGAGGGATCTCCCTGCTGCTGACCTCTTTGCCTTGAGGGATGTCCCTGCCACTGCCCTCTCCAGTCATTCTTTACAAGCATTTACCCTTTTTGCACCTACAGCCTCATGCAGCAACTCCCTTTTCCCAGACAATGGTGCCAAAAGCTTGTGTGGGGTATGAGTCCTCTCAGCAGCATTCGGTGTCTATTTTAGCCTTAGATTTACACCCTGAATTATTCTGTTTATAGAGGCAGCCTGGGGTAGGTGGAGGAGATGGGAGTTTACAGGGTTCACATCTACATTCACTCGACTGACTCTCACCTTCACTGCCTTTGGAGTTACAAGTCTGAGGGCTGAAGGACAGCATGAGAAATCAATGCTTAATACTGCTTTTAATGAAACATTAGATAATGCCTTCTTTCAAAGAAGCATTTCTTGAGCTGAGCAGACACTGACTGTGGAAAGATTCTAAAAGCCTCTTTTTTGTGAAGTTTACAATGCAAATGGTGAAGCTTTGTAGCAATTATGTGAGAACCAAGCCATGAAAATGTGCTGAATGATTAGTATATCTAATTAATTTATTCATTTTAAAATAATTCACTTTTGAGACAGAAATTAGCAACTACAGAACCATAGCATATGTTCTTTCTATTAAAATTTACTCTTAGCGTGTAAAAATTGCTTTTTCTATTGTAGCAGCTGAGAATGTGAATACTACAAAGAAGTTAGCACTGGCATTGAATTTTTTTAAGATGGTGCTAGGCTCAGGGCACTTTTAAAAGATTCAAAGAAAAGAATCTGAAACAAGAAAGATGAGCCCATCAGAAAGCATTAGAGAGCAACAGTTTAAAAGCAGTAAAGTGGATGTGAAAGAAATGAAAATATTCACATGTATGCCAGGGACCTTGGTCAAAAACCCTCTCCCCGTCCAGGTAAAGATCTATTTTCCAGTTCCATCTGAGATCAGAAGACACAGAGCTGTATCTCAATGGACACACACAGATCTAATTCACTGGAGGAGACAATTCTGTTTTCTGACATAAAGAAAACAAACTGAAATCACACAGAAGGCAGGAGGACATTTTATGTGTTATCCTTGTGATGCTGTGGGCAACTTTCATGGGGTAAATGGTCTGTGGTGATGATGAGCATCTCTTTGCAAAGCAAGGGGAGAGCAAAGAGGACAGGAAGGAGCACAGAACCTGCCCTGCTCCTTGCCTGCTGCAGAACCCTTTGCAGCACTGCCATCAACAGCATCACTCTTCCACTCCTGCACACAAAAATATGAGGACTCATGCATTCAAAGACATGACTAAAGCCCTACGATTCCTCTCCCTTTTCAAAAAAGAGCTTCTTTTGAGCAGAGAACAGAAGAAAAAAAGAATAGAAGATTCCATTTTCAAATCTGGGTCATTAACTGCCCAAGGAGGAACGTTAATTATTGGTTTTAACACAGAGCTGGTAAAAGCAGAGTTCTGCAGGCAGTTAAAGAGATAAAAGGCCCTTGCTCAGGGTAAACACAGAGAGTCACACACTTCTTGGATTCAGGCATGTAACTTGGCTAAAGAGGACAACATTTGCATCAGAAGATTTGCATTTCTGAGTACAGGAATTTCACTGGGGTGCCCTGCATAGCAAGAGCTGTTTTTCCAGAAGAGGGCACTAAATATATTTTTTTTACTATTTCAGTGATTAAAAATTAAAAAAATAAAAAGGACTGGAAATCAGAAGAATTAGATTATAGTCTGCTTCATATGTTTCTGCAGAGACACCAGAATTAAATTTTTTCTAGTTTTGCTTTCTGAAGCTTTTTAAATCACTGTTGTCTTCCCATTTTGCATGCTATTCCTAATATATTTCTTTCCTTAACATTTTAAAATAACCACCTATACTTATTACGATCCAGCACAAACCAGGATGTTTATTGTCCCTAAAAGCTTAAGGATGCAAACTTATGCTAAAAAGCAGCAACTCACCTCTAATGTAATTCTGAAACCTCTCTACGTTGCAAGGAATCTAATTATTGGTTAAATTTTAATTTTTTTCAATAATTTTCATACTGGTATTTATTTCATTCCTCGTAAAGCAAAGTTCCCTCATGTTTCACTAAGATAGATCCCCATACATACAAGTGCAAGAAAGAAAACTGTGATTATTTTACTGCTGTCCATCTGATTTTGACTATCTAGGAAACCTTGTACAATTATCTTATGAAGGCTTTATTCAAAAAGAAATTGCAGTTTATTTTTAAGATATTCTGTGAATCTTATTAGAACATTAATCTCTAATAGTTTGTTCAAGTTACCTCATCTATACACTTAGAAGAGGAGGCAGAATGAGAAATATAACCTTATGCGAGCTAAGAAAAATTGGTTATTTTTGTATCATAGTGTTTTGCCTTGAGGCTTTTTTTATTTTTCCTTCCCTGCTTGATGAAAATCTCATTTACTAAAGAAAATATTTACAGAGGAAGACTGCTGATAGCTGAGACTGATACATAATACACCTATGTACTTTTGCATGACAGGCTAATTATTTCTGAGTTTTGATGCTCCTCTACTCTTCCCTGGAACTGTGGATTTGCTTTTCAGTTTACTGATGTGTATCTGTGCCTGTGAATAAATGTAGGATACAGTTTGTTGGCCTTTGCTACAGAAGCAAGGCTGTCCAACTTAGTCTGAAAAAACAATTTTGCACTCAGTCATGTTTGTGCAATTTCTGTTGAAGTCTCCCAGCTCAAATCAGGAAGCTTCAGGTTTAGTTCTAACTCCATTTATCCGCATTATTAGGAGAACAGCAAGGGTTTAATCTATTGTTTTTAATGGGAAAGCAGTTAAAGCTCAGCAGCTGAAGTCAGCAGACTCCGTTTTTAATGCTCTGTACTTCATGCAGAGTATTTTGTTGCAATGATCAGAATAAACAGTCCCTGCAATGGAGAGAATGGAGACTCGGTAAGAAATTGGGGTTTGGTGCAGTTTTACCAAAACCAGTGCTATGCAGGGAGCAGGCACCAGCAGAACTGGAATGTGGGGATGGAGGAGTGCAGGCTGTGCTGAGCTTTGCTTCCCAGCTCGGGCAAACACATCATGTTGAGTTCTAGGGATGCACCCAGACCATCATCTCAGAAGCACAAACCTCCCCCTGGAAACGTCCCCCCAAAACAGGGAGCAACAGAGCTAAAAACCTGGTATCCAGTGTGGTTTTATTGTGGGCCCATGAAAGAGCTGCAGGCCCTAAGCCACCACAGTGGCTGCCAATGATAAATCATAGAATGGTTTGGGTTGGGAAATCATGCAGTTCCAACCTCCCTGCTACGGGCAGGGACACCTTCTGCTAGACCAGGTTCCTTCAATGTTGAGATGATCCCACTCCAAGAACATCTACTGAGGAGGAGGAAAGCACCCACTCTTTGCATTTAAGGGGTGCAAACACATTTTCCGTGGATAATAGTCACAAGCAGCCCCCACCCAGCCATTCCTCCTTGCTGACACTAAGTGCCTATCGTTTCCCTTTTATTAAGAATGGAAGATAAAGTATGCAGACTTGGGATATGTCTTTTCATTCCACTTTTGGTTTTTTTCAGTTTCTACTGAGTTACAATGACAGACCCTTAATTTTAAATAAGAACCCATTTTCCCATGGCCCAAGGATCCCAACTACCAAAATGTTCCTACAGTTATTTGAGCTCCTAACTCCCCTCTAACTTCTTGTTTAAACTAATTTTTTTTTCTCATTAAACCAAGCTGTTCCAAAGCAGAAGAATTGCTGTCAAAAGCACAGAACCATTCCAGCTACAGAAAGAAACCGGACAAAGTTCCAGTTTCTGCTGGAACTTTGTCAGGATTTCAAATGAACCATGGTTCCTTCAAACCAAATAAAGAATAGGTTTGACTTGTTTACTTCACCTGTGTTAGTCCAAAATTGGCCCTGAAATTTAGCAATATGAAATTAGTTTCTGTAGTTTCTCCTTCAAAAGAAAACTCTAGGATTAAACTTGTCAGTAATTATTGCTCCACTGGCCTGTAACTGTGGCCAAAAATTTCTGTTCTAAACAAACAATGTGACAGAAATTGGATGGAGTACTGACTGCTGAGCAGTAAGAACAAATATTCTCACCACTGGATAACATGTTTACTCAATTAAAGTGAGTATCCACCCTCCTACAGCAAGAACTTTTAATTTTGTAAGCACGTGCAGCAGAGAAGATTTGGCATCAGAAGGGCCCTGCTGCTGAAGGCACGACTGAGGACACCTGAGAAGGCAGTGTTTGCACAGCTCTGTAATAGAGTTTTGAAAACCCATTAATCCCGCTAGAGTTGTGTGGGAAACCTCCCTCTCTCTCTGTGCCACTGCAGATACCAAATATTAATTAGGCTGAAACAATTACTGATAGAACACGTGACAGCACGTTGGTATGTCTGACAGGGATATTGCTGCTTCTGCCTGCACTGAGATTCACTGGTAGGAAACCTCCCAGCTGCTGAGGTTTCGTGTATCAGCAGCTTTGGTTTATTCAGTGAAAGGTGACTATGGAGAGCTGATGTCCTGGCTTAGGTACACTCCCCCAGGTCGGACAGAAAAGCAAATGGAAGTGTGGGAATCTTTTTGAATCAACCTTCTCTGGTGCCTTTGAAAATGCTGTTTTGTCTATCTTGTTGAAATCAGCAGATGAGGGAATTTATTCATGGTGGGTTTGATATTGGAAAAGATAGGCTGCCTTTCACAAAGGCCAGATTCGTTATTAAAAATTCCCACAACAATCTCCTTTTAAAATAAAATATTGCCTTTAAGTGTTGTAAAACAATATCTGCTACTCCAGCTTGGAATCCAAAGTAAACCACCACCCACAAAATTAACCTCTTCTATGTTCTTAGCACTTTCTTGTTAATACAACACTTCTGGACGCACAGGCCTTAGCTTTAGTTATGTAAATGTCACTGGAGCACTGTTGTTCGACTGCAAAGAGGTTAAAAAGCACTTTATAAAACAAGGTTATTTGCACTACTGATCTTGGCTGGTAAAATAATATCACTCAAAACAGGATCTGTAAGAAGAAGGAGAAGGAAAGGTGCTGTCCACCTTCAGCCCTGAAGACCCAGAACAACCTCACTGAAAGCCCACACAGGCACACACATAAAAATGCTGCCATTTTCAAAATCTGTGAGCATTTAATTGAAAATTAAGGTTAGCTGAGTGATATTAATAATATTTTTCTATGGGAAATAACTGAAGATGCTGCTTTCATGAAAATACAGCAAATTATCAGATTTGATGAGTGGCTGGACTATGTGTTTCCACTAATTCATTAATAACTTGACTTCTGCTCATTAAAAAAGCACTGGATGACTACAGTCCTACAGCTCATTCTACATTCACAATTACATTCATACATTGGTGAATTGAGAAAAGAGAAGATACTCTGCCTGAAGATACACACATGCACAGATGTAATAACAGAAAAACATTTTAGCTAATATAAACAGTATTTGGACTGAGTCTTTTTCTGATTTTTATTTTGAAGTGTTTTATCCTAATCCATTATTTATCCTAATAACAGTAACTATTTCTCACAAGTATATGAAGTTACAGTGCTTTAGGTTTGAAAATGTTGGAAAAAATAATTTTAGCCACCAGCCTTTGATAAAAGTGAACAGTGCCTTTATATTGTGCAGCTTTCCAACAGGGGATCCTTCTGATTTATGAACAATAAGGATTCAAAACAGTATTCACATTAAAAAGAGGATATGAAAAACTATAAACAAGCTTTTCCCCTCAAAATGGCCCCCTCAAAAACTAATAATTTACAAAACCACCAAAAATTAAACAACAATAGATGAAACAGGTAGCATTGTTTTATGACACAAATATTCTACCTGTGCTCACTTTATTGTGAAATCACTAAACATTTTCAGTGTTCCTGAAAACAACATTGGGTGAGAATGAAAAAAGTAAATTTGAAATATATTTATTGCCATAGAAAGAAAACAGATTTATGTAAGCCTATTTCTAGGCCTGGTAAATCCATTTCACTTAAGCAATAAATATGATGACTACAGTCTGAGCAGTATTACTGATGATAGCTATGACAGTGTTCAATTTTCAGAGGTGTATTTATCATAATAATGTTTATCACCTAGCTCTAAAGGATGTTGTGAGGATTCATTAATATTTATACCCATTAGTGTTTTGGAAATAACAAGCATTATATTATTTTAATTTTTACACAGCTAATTAAATTAGTATGAGGTTGTAATTAGTCCATACACACAAAACCCGTTCATTCCACATAACAACCAGATTTGGAGAAATAATAAAAAATAGTAACAACAAAAATAGTAATGTGTTGCTTTCTATAAGGAATGCTTTTTTATTTCATTCACACTCTAAATACTCTAGGGTTTGGTCTGGGTCCTTCTGAGCTCTTTTTACTCCCACGACTGCTGTTATAGATACAGGCAGGGAGAACAGAAATACTGAACTCACCACATGAACTAGTCTAAAAAATAATAATTGAGTGTGTTCTAATTACAAAAATAACTAATTCTTTCCAGCCTTCAGCATTAAAAAAGAGCATTTCTTTTACTGCAGGATAGGTAACAGCATCTGTTTTACCAGCTGCAAAAGCCTCTGAGCCCTAACTTTGTTCAGAAGTCTTTGCAGCTTGGTCCATGCTAATCAGCCAGGATTTCTGGGTGTAACTGCCCTTAACTAGCACAAACACAGTAATGGGCTGGTAAAATTGGAGACAAAACCCAAAAAGTTTTAAGAAGAATCTTGGTAGTTTTAGTTCCTCTCTTGCATGGTGACAACACTGATTCATAATAAAAGCAATTAAATACTCCCTATTTACCTTCTCACTTTGTCACTCCAGAAAATAATTTTTCTTCTCATATATTTCCTCTCTTTCTTTTATTCCATTACACAAACTCCACTGGTAACTGACTGCCACAGAAAGCTGCACAAGCTTTAGTTACTCATCTTTTCTCTTACCTCAGTCACAGAAATGCCACTGGATTTAAGGGTTGCTTTGTCACTTGGCTATTTAGGAAATCCCTTTTGGATACCAGGGAGACCCACCCAGGTTATTCCAGCCTGGAGACCTGTGTGTGTCCCCAGGAGGAGCACGGGGAGCTCAGAGCTTGCCCATCAGTGCTGGTGGAGCCACGAGCTGGGCAAGAGCATCCTTGGCCTGGCACCACCAGAGACAGCCGTGAGCCCCTGCACCCCTTCTGCTGAGGTGCTGTGGCCAAACCCCATTTTCCCATGTGTTTTGGGGTTTTTAAACCCTGTATCAGAGCCCCAGACATTTGTTTTGGTGAAGGATGATTTGAAATCAAAGTTTCTCTATGGAGGTGTCTATTCCCCAATGTTTTCCCAAAATCTCACTCTGCTGTTCCGGCCTCAGGCTGCACCTTGTTTTAGTGTGAAGAAATCAAAAACAAACAGCAGAAAAACTGTGGGAGTATTTTAAGACAAAGAAGCCTGGTGCCTTTCCTGTGACCTTTCCAGAAAAAGAACAAATCTTCTGTGTTCAAGGTTAGAAAAGCTCCCTATTAGCACAAGGCTTACCCAGAATATTGCTGCCTGAAAGATTAAACTTCTGTAAATATAAGCACTGTAAAAAAAGCATTTACAATGAAACGTGACAGCCAGACCAGCCACAATGTACCCACACCAACCTCACAGCTGTCTGCCAAGCTTCCTGGGAGAAATATATTTTAAGGAATGTGCTTTAATTCATTATCTTTTAAAATGATGAAATGATACAACAGGAAAACACACACTAGCTGCCTCAGTGTCTTTGCAAAATAGGTGTCTGGCAGCTCAGTGCTGTGTTTTTCCAGTGTGGGTGTCAGTGCTGTCACCCAGACCAACACTGAGCAGAGATGCTTCTGTGCAAATAAATAGAAAAGTATAGAAGCAGCTATTACTGGAAGGAAATGACTTTGTAGCACTTTTCTTAAAAATATTCCGCTTCACTGGAGTGACACCTTGTGCTCTTCTATTTTGATGTTTATTCCTGGCTGGTATTAAACATGGAGGCTAAATCCATTCATTTCAGAATTCAGAAAGAATGATTAATTCATACTATGCATATTAAAATCTTATACACATATGTAAAAGCAGCCCAACTGTGCTGTGTAAAAAAACTATGAAAATATCTATACTCACAAACAATTAAAAGGCAGCACATCACACTTTGAAGTGCCAAAAAAGTAAGAAACAATTTCTGACTCCTACAAAATAAGTACACAATAATTCCAAGAGGCTCCTTTTTTAAAATTACAGAATTAAAGACATGTCCTCTGCCAATACATCTCCTGAAATCTCCTTTTGACTTTGCAACAAGGACAACTGCCCAAGGCTTTCCTAATCAATTTCTTGTGTTGCAGAAAACAGTGTAATTTGAATTTTGTCCAAGAATACAGTTTGAAATGCAGAAAATGTGAAAAACTAACTAACATGCAATTATTTGCAGCCACAGTCTGCATACCAAGGGAGAAGAAAGCTGAAGAAGTAATTTAACAGTTATTGCCATTTTAATACACAGAGCCACCCATCATGGCTTAGGGCTACAATAACCACGACTGAACCTAACTACCCCTCTATTAGCATGCTTCAAAACAAAACAAAACAAAGCAAAACAAAACAAAACAAAACAAAGCAAAGCAAAACAAAAAACAAAACACAAAACAATGCAAACCAAACAAACTTTGTTTTCTCCATAAACGTGGATCTTAAAAGAAAAAAAGAGGCGGTTTTGTTTTATTTTGCTTCAGGAACTCTTGCTATATATGAATAGTTGAACAATTTGCAGCGTTCTTTTACACTGAGTATATGCCACATCCTCAAATGTTCCCAAAGGTCATGTTTTCAGATTTCCACCCTGGGTTTTCCTTTCTGGAAGAAGACATGGTGTGAGGAAGGGAGCACCTGGCTGCGTGCTGCTCTCTCTTCTCCAGAGAGGCATCTGAGGGACCACAAACTCAGTGTTTTGCCTGTACCTCGAACTCACAGGTCTGCAAGCACTGGCATGCAGAGAGGAGGATGCAGAGGGAACACATCCAGCCCATCCCTTTCCATTCCATGCCCCCTTGCCACAGTGCCCACATCAAGCACTCCTCTGCAGCCTGAGCACTAAGTCTAAAGCTGTAAAAGCCCCCCTTACTCTTCTTCTTGAAGATCTTCAGAGTATGCAGTCCTTTCAGTGGATAAAGGTTGAGAACAAAAAGTTAATTTGTCATTACTGTTTGCAGAAATTAAACTTGTTCTCTGGTTTTTATTTTTTTGTCATTAAATGCATTTTTCTGTTATTCTCAGAGGAACTGAGGAAGCCCTCCCTCCTCGGGGCTCTTCCAGCTTGCACAGTGCATCTGAGCCGTGTTGGCACAGGGCTTCCACAGCCAAAGGCTGATTTCCACTAGAAGAACTGAGTTTTACAAAACATCTCTGGCTTACAAAGTGGGGAAATTTGGGAGAAAGGCTTTGCTTGCTCAGTGACCCTTAGGCTGTCTTCCCCATGTTTGGAATTAACACTTCCACATCCATCTCTGTCTAGAACTCAGCTAAGCTTCAGGTAAGTGAAGTGACACCACCAGTAATTTCCCCAGGAAAAATCATTATGAATTATTCCCAAAGTTTCTGATACAGTTTTATTTTCCCTTCTTCTAAAACCAGGCATGCTTCTGACTTTCATAGCACCAAGTCAGGAATAACTCCAAAGATGACAGCAGAGAAATCAGACGAGCAACAGAGCCACAACCTCCACTACTTAAAGCACCAACAAATTTCCTTTGGATAGCAGCTGAAATGTTATTTACATTATGGAAAAAGAATTACAGCTGTTAGTGAATTAATTATTTTCATTTTGAAGAATTGGTGATATTCTAGATTATGAAAACAAAATATACAGGGCTTATAGTTCATCCAAGTAGTACAGCAGAGCTATCATTCAAACATCTCAGGGCTTATACCAGCAGAATTGAGAAAGACAAAAATATTATTCATGCAGAAGAATTGCTTCCCCCATGTTTGATTCTTTGGTCATTATTTAAAAATGACTCATTACACTTTTCCCTTTTGAAGTTTGGTAAAAAATTCGCTGTAATCCAGAACTTAGTAGCAACCTAATGGTGATTTTTTATGAATGATTTATACCTAACCCTCTGAAGAAAAGGATTTATAATGAAAGTGATAGCTCAACCCTAACTGCCGCACTGGGAATGGTGACACCATAATTAATGTATTATTTCAGTTGTGGGAGACACTGACAGAAGCTTTTCGTTCTGGGAAAGAAATTTATAGGGTGACTGAAAAAGGCACTGTGGAAAAAAAAATCGCAGAAGAGGAATAGAAATCCTTGTAGCAAAGACATGTCCTTACAATCCCCCTCCTGAAGGCTATAAAATCCTGGCAATGACAGTGTTTCCTCTGTGGTCTAATTTATACCTTTCTCCTCTACTAGATGGCAGTGTGACATGCTCTCAGAATTGCTAAGTGAGGAGGTTTCTTGCTTTGTTTCATAGGAAGCAATTAATTTAAAATATCATCTCGCTGGCATAAAAGTGGAAAAAAAAGAAGTTTGCCACTGGCTGTGTATTTTGAAATCAGATCTGTTTACTTACGGGTTCAACATCAAAGGCAAATAGAGCATATTCCCTGTCAGGTGACACTTCATACCGGATAGCCTTTAAGGAGACCTAGAAAATAAATACAATATTGAAACCAATGTTCTTCAGTTTTCAAGCTAATGATACCTAGAACTAATTCTTACGACCATCTCTCTAAGGTTGAAGAATATTGCCAGATTAAGTGTCTTGAAAAATATAATATCTTTTTTAAAACACCAGAAATGTTATGTGGTGTGTGCCCCCATAAGAGAAAGAATAAATGCATTGTGACTCAGAGCAGGCAGCTATACAAAAAAACCAGAATTTTCTTTCAATCTTAATGCACAGTGGCTGGTGAGGTGGCAGATGTAGGCAGTAGTTAGTAGAAAACTCTGATAAATGGCAATTTATTAATTTCCTCTCATTCTCTCAGTGCAGGAGATGAAAAAGAGTAAATAGCTTCTGGAGCAAATTAGTAATAGAGACACCACTACCTCCCCCAATTAAGACAACACGGAGGAAAAACTATTCCATTTTCCCCAGTTAAAAGTCTTTGGGATGCTGCAGTGATACAGTGCACCCTGACCCGGGTTCTGCAAAAACCAGCACAGTAAATCTTGCTAACAAGAAGAAATGGCAGGATATCTCAGACTTGTCAGGCATTGCCTTTTTGCTGCTCCACTTTTCGTTTGTATACTGAAGCCATTTCTCCTTCCCAGTGTGTTTCAATATAATGCATTGCTGGCACAGATGGCACCAAGGTCAGAGAGAGGTGCCACTAACACATCACTCAGCCACCGCCTTTTAAATCTCACCCTCTCACCAACAAATTGCATGTAAGTCCTTGAGAGAGTCCCACAGAGCAAAACTGAAAGGGGAATTTGGGAAAGACAGAGCACCCTAGTGGGGAGAGTGCTCCCCAAGGCCAGTGAGGCTGGGTGTGCTGTGGGGGGAGCCCAGGGGACAGCCAAAAGCAGGGGGACAGGTCAGACCAGCATAGAATGATTTGGGTTGGAAGGGACCTTTCAAGGACATCTGGTCCAACCCTCTGCGATGAGGAGGGACATCTTCGCCTGGACCAGGCTGCTCAGAGCCCCATCCAACCTGGACTGAGCATCTCCAGGGAAGAGGCACCCACCCCCTCTCTGGGACACCTAACTGACGGTCCAGCATGGATCAGGATGAGGAGGTACAGGGGAGCCTGGGAACCAGCAGGGTCAGCATGAAGGCAGATTTTATTTGCTGTTTTGTTAATAACACAAAGGAAAACACGACCAAGTAGCAAAAGTTTTCTGACCCAGGGCTGGGAAGGAAGAGGAAAAAGACAACGTGTCTGAGTGAGGTGCAATGGCAGCTCTTGCACTGGGGCTTTCTGGATTAGCGTGGAGGTGACCTGGAGATTTATTTACTGAGAGAGCAGAGCAACAAAGGTAGAACAGGCAGGAGGGTGGCAATGGCATGAAAATGTAGGATTATCTTGTAGCACTGTCCTTTTCTTACAAATGGCAAAAATTAAAAACCAGTGGAATAAACAGAGGCCAAATGGAAGCAATTTGACTTCAACAGACCTTGACGTAAAAGAAAGCCAGCCCATTCTTTACCCTTAGAATTGTAAGGAAAAGGGTTACACTCTGGTAAAAGAGGATTGCTTATGTGATGCAGCAAAGGTTGAAGGTTAAATGTAGCATGTGAAGTTTAAGGTTGGGCCCTGCTATAATAATTCAGTGATAAATTCTTTGTCTCATTAAAAAATAATTAATACAATTGATGTACTAACTTCTGCCACAATGCTGGCTTCATCTACTACAAAAAACAGTGCTACAAAACACTTCTATTGCTATAAGCAATACTCTGTATCAGATGTGAATTTATTTTCTTTAAGTTCATTTTAATAGCCACCTAATAACTTCTTTTCACAATTTCTTAAGGTTTCTCTCCTATGCAACTCCACTTCTATTCCTCAACACTACTCATAAACAACACTGAAATTACATTTCAACCATTAGGCAAGAAAAATCAGCAAATGCACAAATGAAAAATAAGTATTTGCATGGAGGAATGTAGAGAATGATGACAGACAGTAAATGATATCAATTGTCCTTTTTATTAAGCACGCAGAGATGAGAATTATGCATCTTTCAATTATATATGATATGCAAGACTAGCTTCAAATCTCTATATGATACTTTCCAGAAGTATGAGGGAAACTGAGCTTGCAGAATAATAACAAAAGCTGGAGTTCAATCTCACATTATCCATCACTGCATAGCCCATTGTATTACCAGTGAATTGCTTCTCCTTGACAATACATGAAGTTGAAACCCAAGTCATTTTCTGCTTTACTGATCCAGCTGCAAGAGGGCTGTGAAATTCAGCTACTTGTCATAGAAAATACTTACAATTTTTTTGTTTTCTATTAATATTGTTGAACTGTTGGTTTCGACATTCCTCAGAATCACTGTGCCATTCTGGTTTCTATAAATGAATTCATTATCTGCAAAGGAGGAAAACAAAAGGTCATTAAGGAAATCTGAAATTGTCTGTTTGTGTGGAACCCAATTACGGACTTAAACCAAAAGTACTGCTGGGAACTTCTTTCTGAAGAACACAGATTATTTTTTAACACAGCCATTGCTAAAAATGGCTTTGAGGACAGCCATAAAACAATGTGGTGAGTGTTTGTCACATGTTTGTCACGTGTTTGTTGTGCCACACTGTCCCTCAGATGAATGCAAGAGTGACCTGTTTTGAATGTACATACACAGATTGCTATATTGTTAGGGTAGAAAACAAGGTCAAAAAGCCCATTCCTTATGTTTAAAGGTTTACGAGGTCCGCAGTCTCTGTAGGAGTTTAATAAGCCTGGAAAGTCTCTGAAAGGCAAATGACCCTCTAACAAACCAGATTCTGGAACCTAATATCATGCTCCAACTCTGACATTTGTTCTGCAAACTTATACCAGAAGGAGATACATGCAGAGGAATCACCATTTTCACAGGAAACAAGGCAAATCAGCTTGTCTCTGTGCACTTTGGGACTACTCCAGCTCTCGAGGCAGCTGGACAAGGATAAGAATACTGGAGACAGTGTCCAGCTCTCAAAGCACTAAGCCTGCCTGACAGAAAGGCTGGGGCAGACATATGAAAGGGACTCCAAATGAGGGTTAGGCAGCAGGTCAAAAGTTCAGGATGAAAAACATTACAACAATAAAGGGGTGTCATAAACAGAAGTTCAAGTCTGATCAGTGCTTACATGCACTGCCCTGCAGATAAAACATAAAACATAAGTCCCAAGCACTCTGCCATTAAAGGAATCAGCAGCTTTTTTTGGCACAGGACTGGGGTTATGGGTTTTTTTGCAACCTGGCTAGACTGAGACTGAGAACTGATGGTTCCTACCAAAGCTCTGCTTCCAGTTTCATTTAGGGAAACAATTGCTCATCACCTACCCTTGCTGTGGCTACCCCCGGGGTGTTCCCATGGTGCAACAAGGGTTAGGGACATGTGGATGGTTTAATATGATCCATGGGCTGTCCTGGGATGAGTCAAAGGTGAGGTTAAATCCTCCAGGATTGGTACAAACACAAACCCAGCTCACTGTAACCACAGAGGTGTGCACTGCCCAGTTGGGTGACCTGCTAAAGGCAACACTGGGTTTCAAGACTTAATTCTTTCAAAACTTTGCTGTACAGACCCAGCACACTCCTTATCTATGTTTCAGTCTTTTATTTCCAACCTGGTGATGATAATCCTCATCATAGTCATTAACCAGCTCTATAAAATGCTCTGAAGGTGCAGATGAAAAACTTCTACACTCTGCTTATTGCTATCAATAAAAAATCTCCTCCTCCATGTCACAGATTTACACATAAGTGGAGGAAGAAGAAATCTTCTCTGAGATTGGGGTGAATCAGATTCTGTAAGGGCAAATGGTTGCTGCAATACAGTTGATCCCCTCAAAATCACAAGGTTTTAGAAACTTTAAGATTCTCAGTGTCCAAATCAGAGCAGCAGACCTTCAGACTCATAGGCAAAGTTCTCAATGCATAACTGTTTTTAAAATTATGGAATAAATTTTGTCAGCAACTTCTGTCTTGAATTAAAAAAAAAAAAA
>VWZT01011242.1:368806-388059 GCA_013397055.1 Pachycephala philippinensis
AAAAAAAAAGAAGCATCTGAATTAGATTAAGACTTGTATTTATCTTTAAAGTATTCCTTCATACAAGTTATGACTGAACAAACTAAAAAACTTAAACTTGAGAAAGAACTGATTGAACAGAGCTAGGATAGAAGTCAAAAAAGTCATAAGCAGTATGGAGAAGATAAATAAAGGATGCTTATTCCCTGCCTTTTCCAAAATAAATACTGGAAGGCACCAAATGACACCAGTGAGCGTCAGGTTCAAAACAAGTAAAAGGGATTATTTCTTCATGCTGAAGGCAAACAAAGTGTGGAAATCACAGTCCCAGAACAGAGCAGGTGCCAGAGCTGCAGGTGGATCCAAACCAGAATTAGAAAAGAGGAAGAAAAATCCATCAAAGATTATATGTCTTGAAGGGGGATGCTTTTCAGGAAGCCCTTGAACCAGCCATTCTGAGGGACTAAAAGAACATCCTGAATCACCAGCTTGAGAAATTTGCCTGCATTTTGGAATCTTCCCGAAGTATTTGCCCTTGTCCTGGTCCATGTGCCAGGAGAGACAAGCCCTGGGGTCTGATCCAGCAGCAATTTATTTACAACTCTAACTTCCACCTTCTGTGTTCAGAAGAACACATTTAAGAAATGTGTTTATGCCAACGATTTAGGAAGTAAGGCAATAAAAGATTTAATGCTTCGTACACACCTGGTCTTTATATACTTAGGCCACAAAATCTGAAGCATTGTTATAAGAGAAAGTATGCCATCCAAATTTTTATTTTCCAGCAATATTCAGGCATTCCAGAAATAACAGGAAAAATCAAACTAAGAGACAGGCTATTACCTAATTATCAGACATTTTGAAAAAGATTACTGCTTTAATAATCACCCTCTGTCAACAACCCAGAATGTTTTCCAATTACACACTAAGTTCTAGGCAGAAAAATCACATTTTAAATATGGCCAGCAAAACATTCGGATAATTGTAAGGCTCTCAGGATATTTCCTAATTACAGAAAAATATAGCAACAAAATTCAGCTCAAAGTTCAGTACACAGGTAAAGTAGCTTATTAATCTAATGAGCCTGTGAAGCTGTTTCTTGAGCATTCCAGGAACTGATGTAAGTTACATTACTGCCCCTAATGACATTGCTACCAATTTTTATTGCTCCTTATGCTCCAAAAAACCCCATAACATTTTAATAAACTGTGAAACTTCAAGAAGATTACTCCATGGTTGTTCCATGGTTGGAAGTAGGAGATGACAGACTTTCCCATTATTTGTTAAACCATAACAAGTTTAAAATCAGGTGTTAATCTGCTGCATGTACTTCTCGAACGCATTAAAAAAGAGTAAATGAAGCATTGCTGATTTGTTAGGGCTGTAAATCTTACCATTATATTCAATACCAGCCATCAACACACTGTCTGAATTAATGAACAGAAAATTGGTCTGCTTAAGAGAACAAATTGATCTGCATTATATTCCAAACAAAACACTGTGAGTTTTAGCTGGTCTTAGTCCTCAAAAGATGAGTAATATTCCTGGACTTCTGTTTTGAAATGTGTGATTTGTTCCAGTGCAAGAGCATTTATTTAAATGGGACATACCTCAATCAAAGCCAGAAAGAAATGCAGCAGCCTCTGTCTATAATGAATTCTGTCCAGCAAGCTGATGAGAATTTGCAGCCTGATTTATAGTTGTCACCACAGCTGATAAAGGTCATCACTGCGTCTCATTTTTTATATCTGCCTTTCTTTGGGGCTGGTGTTCAGTATAAATGATGCCAAAAATTGTAATTTTCAGGCTTACAGCCATTTATTCCATTTCTTCAATCTTTCTTGGATTTCTTCCATCTCTTCTTCACCAAAGAAGTCACGGGTGCCCCATCCCTGGAGGTGTTCAAGGCCAGGATGGGTGCAGCTCTGAGCAATCTGGTCTAGTGAAAGGTGTCCAGTGGGGTTGGAACTGGGTGGTCTTTAAGCTTCCTTCAACCCAAACCTCTCTGTGATTCTATGATTCAACAGCAAAGTTCACTTTGCCAACTCCTCCCCCCTCTTTCAACTTCCAGGAAATTGTCTAGGTGGTAGAACACATTTTCTGTCTGACACAGATATGTAGTTACACTTAAAAAAAAGTGACTGATTGCAAAAAACAACGATTACCAGAAATAATGGAGCAGCCTTGGGGCTGTACAGAGTCAGTGCAGAGGAACGGGGAGGCCTGGGGAGAAACTTCTAAAAACCTTCTAAGCAGAATGGGTGAAATCATAAACTGAATTCTCTGTCTTGAATTCAGTCAGAAAATACACGGGCAGAGAAAACAGAGCCAGTGAGAGGGAGCTCGAGTCCCTCGAAGTCACTGAGCCCTGGCCAGGAACAGCACAGCCAGCCAGACAAAACAGCTCACCACAGTGGACAAGAAGGTTTGGGACAACTTTACTTCTTGAAGGAGTAAGTTTGAGTGCTGGCAGTGAAAAGAATTTGAAGGAATTGCATCCATCAACAAGAACACAGCTCAGTGCCCAAAAATTTAGTGCAGTACAGCTTCTCTGAAGTCCACACTACCAGAGAGGGGAGGCTGGTTTATAAGATACTAGCAGGACCAGTGTGCTTGTGAGAGGAACTTTCATTATTTGTCAGAGATTATGGAAAGCAGAAAGCAAAACTGAGTGATAAAATATGAGAAAAAAAAAATTAAATCCAGCTCTCAAAGGTATTTTAATGAAATTGTAATTTTCTATCAGTTTAATAATAGATGAATGACAAGTAGATAAAAAGAGGTTATGAAATTCACATGCAGCAAGTCAGCAGTGAGAGATAGTGAAAGAGAGAAGGTAAAGCTGGGACTGTTAAGGCCACTCCAGTCTTTTAGAGCCACAGATTTAGAGGAAAAGGCAACTTCTTGAGTCCTGATCAAAAAACATGAAAGATAATTGAATGAGTCACAGCCTGATGAAAGCCAGCATCGAGGGAATTATCATTCGCAATCCCTAAGATTAAGGAAGATTGGTGAAAAAGGAAATTTAAGTCCTGAAGTTGTTCTAAGCCGTTTCAGATAAATGAGCCTCCAGATACTAGCAAGATTGGCAAACATGTAATTCTGTGTCAGGAGAGCAGACAGCAGCAGGTCCCGTGGGATGAGCCCTCATCCCTCCCAAGGGACAGAGGTCACTCTGCACCAGGCCACGTGCAGGGTGCTGGGATGCCCCCCTGCACTGGCACAGCAAATTTCACAGAGCCACCAAGAGAGCACTGGCACCCCCCTGTTATTCCTCATGGGAGGAAAAGAACAGTTGTTGTGGGGTTTTTAATGACCCAAAGCAGTCAGAGCTTTGGTGATTTATCTTACGTCTGAAGGAGGAGCCTCACAGGAGCCCTGCAGCACTGCCCATTGCGGTGCACGGCATCACTCGGCCAGGCTGGGCTCACCCTCACTGAGGTGACAACACCTGAACCAGCCAAGGGCTTCTTGGAGTCCTCCCCGGCAGGTATTGATCAGACACACCTGGACAGCACTCACCATCTAACAAGATAACAGGCAGGAAGACTGCAGTTGTAGGACAGATTTTTCTTCAGACAAAATTCGTATTTTTAACATTATGTACTATAGTTGTATTCCTTTGGAAAAATACACGAGGATCAGGCAGTGGAGTTAAAATGAAAAAAATCTTCTGCTTGTCTAGCATCCCAGCAAGTTTTCTGAAGGGCCAGGTGAGCCCCAGAGCAGTGGATGGAGACCAGAGAGGGGAAAGAAGTGGCTGTGCCCCATGACTTGAGCACGTCACAGCTCTCATCCCAGCTCACACACACCAGGGCCAAAGAGAAGGGTCCAGCTGGAGAAAGCAAACCCAGACTACCAATAGATGACCTGACTTTGAATTTCCTGTAAGAAAGGTGCTTTCTGAGGGTCACAGGCAAGGGAATAGATAAGCTGTGGTTAACAGGTTGCTGTGTGAGGGGCCAAGACCCAAAAAATCCTTAATCCTGCAGGATGCAGCAGAAGCATCTATCTTCAGAGGCAGCCTGCTATCTTCAGGGACTGGTTTTGAGAGAGAGGGAGCCTGAGGTTTTTGAACATAGTGGAAGCAGAGAGGAAAACAACAGAACAGGGTAAATTCATAGAGGAAATAGAAACTGTCAGAAAAAAACCCCCAAACCAGCAAACATTAAGAAGCACCAAACGGAATAAGGTGCAGAATGGTATGAGCAGGAAGGATGAATACAGGCAGATTTATGGAAATACTTATTTCACTTTGCTTTCATGGAAGGGGAAATTGCATCTTATTTACCAGGCCTGCAAGATTATTGACTCACTTAGGGCAGGATCTGCCTAACTGGAGTCAGGTAGGAGAGTGGCCCCCCAAGACCTGCACTCCTTGGGGCAGGTGGAATTTACTCCTCAGAGAAACACTGAGAACAGATGCTGAACAAATGCTGGGACTGTGCATGCTCACTAACTGCTGCAAAACTTCACCACATAGATCATAACGCAAAATAAAAGCACAATCAGTCCCCAATGGAAGCCTATTCAGGTGTCCAGAGAGATGCAATCACAAACTCAGGTGGAAATAAGGCTGTTGTGATGATGCATTTAATACTGTGATCTGCTGCTCTTTCAAGACATGCTGCAGTTCATCTATTTGATATTTACAGCATGTACCCAACAAACAACTGACTCTGAAATTCCCTCCCCAAGGCAGAAGCAAAGCTTGTTTTGATACTGAGCTGCTTCCCAGAGAGAAAATGCAGGGAAGGTTTCCCATCTCCTGTCCCCTGGTGCCTACAGTAAGCTAGGATAGCTGAGAAAGTGGGAGGCAAGGATCATGAACAGGGAATAGCAGCAAAACCCCATTTCCATACCCACAGCTTCATCGTGCCCTCAGTGAGCTGCTCCTTAGGGATGGTCCCTGTAGACTTTGGCATTTGTAAATTTTCACAGCCCCTGCCACCACCCTGCCTCTTGTTTCAATCTGCCTGCTCCCGACAGTAACTCCTTTTTCTTCTGCCTTGCTGCTTTGCCTGGCAGAAATAAGAATTTCTTAAGACTTTGTGATGCTGATACAAGGAGCAACAGGGGACAGAGAACAGCTTGTCTTTAACAGCATTACTACAGCCTTTAATTCCAGGAGACAACTGGAATCCCATTTTTAGCTTTCTGCCATTATGGGTCATTATCCTTTTACTGTTCCCAGCACTTTTTCCACCCCACCCCCCGCATGCATGGCTGAAAGAAAAGCTTCTTTAAATAGGTGATTTACTGTAATTTAGCTAAATGCTGTATAACACATTGCATTGGTATGTTAAGTAAGTGTAACATGATAGAATGTGCTTTATTATGCAAGAAGTGGTTTTAATTGCTCATCATCTCAATGCAGTTGCACTTGGTGCACCAATATAGTACTTTTACAGTAGTACCAGTAAAACAAAACACAATTATAGCTCAGGAAAATTCTCACATCAACGTGCACCTCTAGCAGGCTTGTAAATTAACTTGTCAAAAGCTTGAAGAGGACTGAGTCTTGGGAAAACTTAAAACTATAAAAATCAGCAATGCTGGTCCTTTTCTCTTTTTTATCTAATCCCAAATCTTTCAAGATTCAAACGAAAACAACAACAACAACTACAACAAAAGAAATTTCATCACCAAGCCTGAAATCCAGGCAGAGTACACCCTTGAAACTTTGGTCCCAAATTTGAAACCAGGTAAAATTCTGCTGCTGCCTCATTTGTGAGGCTGAACTCATCCTCAAAGATCTCCAGTCTGGGAACTCTGTGGGCTCAGATCACGACTCAGTGGCACAGGCATGAAAAGCTGAAATGCATATGAGAAACCGAGGACTTGTTTCAACTTCAAATAACTCCCTTCCCTACTTCTATCTGCTTTTATAACATATGGAGGGGGGGAAAGAGAGACACTACAATTAGGCAAAAAATGAATGAGAAATTCTCTGGTCTAAATCCGTTTTTATTCCATCCAGGGCAAGCCATCTCGATTACAAAACTGCTGCAATACCCTAACAACAGCAGTGAAACCTCACACCTTGTTGCTGCCCTCAATTAATTGTTCTAATGACTGAAGGGAGGAGGGGAGTGCCCCACACTGAGTTGACTTCGGTGTTTTTCAGAGCCAAGAAAACTCCCTCAATAATTCTCTGCTGTCTTATTCTCCTGTTCAGCTGTGCTCATGCCATGTGCTTTTCAAATCCTAGATGTTACAGAAGGAGAAGTGCCGATGACCCCTGGGTTACTGGACAGCTGGAGACAGCAGATTACACTCATCCCTTTGATTCCCTGCTGGAAACATCTCACATTCAACACAGGCCACAAGCAATTTAACCCCAGACATCTATTTTCCCAGAAAACGGTCCTTGATGCTTTTATCCACACCCTACATATTTTTCACAGTCTCATCATGCAACTGAAGAGATAAAAAACCTGCAGCCAACAGGTAGCAGGAATCAGCTTATCCCAGCTCCATAAAGTGACTGGTGTGGGTGCACAGCCCCAAATACACAACGGCACAGATTTTACTGGGAATATGAAACAGCCAGGGCTTTTTACCACCGTAGTTGCTAGCTCAGATGAGAGCCCAAGATACCATCCCTCCCTGTTTGCATCCACCTTGCCTGTTCCATGCAGGGACACTTGCTCCAAGCTCTCCCTGGTTGTCCCCCAGCCCAGTGCAGTCAGTGACCCGCCTCTTCTCTGCCAAATGCACTGGGTCTTATCTGCCTCATTTAGTTTGGCTCCACACAGGGGAGTGCATAATCCAAAGTGTTACACCTAAATGTAATAATCCATTTGACACTGAGAAAAAAAAGGAATCCATGAATAAATTTTCATTAAAATGTGACCCCCCAGCTCGCTCACTTAATTTCTCTGTGCATTCCCTTGCCTCCTTCTCTTTGCCCCTAACTGAATTGCACTTGCTAGCGGCCATGATGGGCAGAAAGAACACATAAAGTGTTTTTTCTTGGTTTTTATTATTATTATTATTATTGTGGGTAGATTACTTAAATTTCAGTGCAGACTGAATGACACTGTTGTATATTAACAAGCAGCTATGCTGTGTGTGTAGCTTCGGGTAAAGTTTTAATGATCTTTGTGTGCCATATTTCACAATCCCTCTGATGTCACCCTGTCATTTCAGATGTGTCTGGTGAGGTATGATGGTGATGCAGCCTAACTGCATGAGGAGTCTCTCAGAGATGTGGCCATCACCCTGACCCCAGGCTTTTGAAAACCAAGGCAGACAAGAGATGAAATCCAAGACCCCAAGACACATTTTGGTTATCAGCCTATGAATACTTGTTTTGGAGTGGTCACAAGAGGGCACCCTGTTACAGAGCCAACGAAAACACTTTTAACACTTGCAAAGAACCATTAATAAATAATTAGATCCGATGCTGGGCAGGGGACTGGTGTCCTGAGCGAGATGACACTGAGTGAAGGAAATGGCACCTGAGTGACAGCAGTTTTCCTGCACTGAACTGCAAGGGAGCTACTACTGGAGAAACACTTTACAATTATACATAAAATCCCACTGGTTTTAAACCAACTGATGAGGGAATGAAAAAATTACTGGCAGCTAAGTAGGGTGGTGAGGCAATAGAACAGGCTGCCCAGAGAAGCTGTGGCTGCCCCATCCCTGGAAGTGTTCAAGGCTGGGTTGGGTGAGGTTGGTCTCTCTGAGGAACTTGGTTCAGTGGATATGTTCCTGCCCATGGCAGGGGGGTCGGAAATGGATGATTTTTCAGTTCCCCTCCAACCCAAACCACTCTATGATTCCATGATGAGTGAGGAGCTTTTCCCTAGCACTGCACTTTGGTTTGGTTTGCCTGGAGTGACTGGGTCGGCTCCTGCACGGAGTCCTGCACCGAAACCCAGAGAAGATTCTTAAATTCCTTGTTTCACTTCTTCTGGTTCCTATTCCTCTCTCTACCATGGAACCAACGTCATCCACCTGTTACTGCCTTTGTTCTGTTGGTCTTGAAGCAGCAGTGGTTTGTTGCTAAGAAGACAATTGTGCTGATGCTGGTGCAGAAGCAAAAGGGCTGATATGAATGCCTGGTTCAAGTGCAATGGCTGAGAAATAGTTACACCAAAAGAATGACTGCTCCTTCCTTCCAATTCTCATCAACTGTCTGTCCAATAACAGCTTCTCAATGGGTTAACAGCTTTCAGCAGATGAGATTAAATCCAAAGAACGCCCTTATTCGATGGAAAGAGCTTGACTTCTTCATATTTTTCTTTATTTTCTATCCTTAGATAATTTCTTTATAACTCAGGGCAATTCTTTTTATTGTGCATTTCCATGCTTCTGTCATGGTCTCAATCTTTCTCTGGACCATTTCTATGCCCATTACAATCTATCTTTTTTGGATGGAGCAACCCAAGCTCAGTGCAGTGATCAAGGTGATAATGTCCCTCAAACTGGATCAAAACCTGCTGTTTTCAGTATTGTTCTCTCCTGAGTATGGCTCAATATTGTTTCTCCTAAAAAAGTTGATTGCAACAGAAAATTGATTACCCTCTCAGTTTCCTGCCCTAGAAGAAGGAAAGCAAATATAAACTATGGAATTCTAATAATCCCTCTCCTGTTTCCTTCTTCATACTCTTCTGGCTCAATAGTTTAGCTAAATTAGCCATTCTGTGCCCATTAGGAAAAAAACTCAGGAATATTATAATTATTGGTATATATTTTTAAAAATATCTTCCTTTGTG
This sequence comes from Pachycephala philippinensis, assembly GCA_013397055.1. Taxonomy (NCBI): domain Eukaryota; kingdom Metazoa; phylum Chordata; class Aves; order Passeriformes; genus Pachycephala; species Pachycephala philippinensis. The sequence continues at coordinate 377,512 of VWZT01011242.1, forward strand.
AGGCATTAAAAATAGAAAATAAATAAAGAGCATGTTTTTATGTTAAAGGTTAATTTGGTTTAAGGCCATATCTTATGCATGCTGCTGTGTTTGGTATCAGCCTCAAGGCCAAAGGTAATGGCAAACTCTCACAAATGCTGCCCCTGAAACTGACACCTGGAAGAAATAAAACATGAAACAAATGGAATAAATATACATATGTACATATGTACTCTTGGGCATGTTTTAAATAAGTGTTTTAAGGCATTTTTTATGTCACAGTTCACAGCCCGCTCCCCCTGGGAAGGAGAATAAGGAAAGAAAAGACACCTCCAAATTATTAATACGCATCTTGGCTTCTGCATGAGTATTCCAAGCAATTATTGTGAAATGAGTCAGTCCATCAGCCGAAGCAGCAGCAGACAGTGGAAGCTGCTGTACATGGCCCAGCACATGTGCATGGAGCCCTCCTTGGGGCGCTGGGCCAGCCCAGCTCCGCTGGCTCCGCTCCCTGCTGCTGCCAGCTGCAGGAGCAGGCCTGGGATGGGCTCCTGGCCACCAGGAAATGGGAAAATTGGCTGCTGAGCAGAGAATAAGTGTTTATTAGGGTGATAACAAATTAAAGCATTGGAAAAATTTCTGGAGGCCATCCGGGCAGAACTGGTGGATTTTAGGTTTTTGTCCAAGTCTCGATGGTTCTTCTCAGCCTGCCTGAGGGTACCATGGTACTCAGATATTCCTACAGGGAATGCATGGCAAAGCCAACACCTCCAAGCTGACCCTGGAATGGCTTACTCTGCATCAATGACCACATGGAACATAACTGCAATAAGACCAAAGTCTCTCTGAACTGCTGGATTCACCACCATTCTTTGTGGAGTCAATTTTTATAGAGTGCAGTGCATGCCAAAATGATCATCATTCATCCAATAGATCCAAACTTTTGCCCCTTATGGAGGAAACTCTTCTGAGCTGAGACTATTTTAACTTTTCTTGGCTTGAGCATTGACATTTCCCACTGCCTTCTTACTAAACTTTGTTTACATTTTTTTCCATCCCTGCCATTCTGCCTTCCCTGAAAAACTAAAATGCTTTGAAGATGTTTACCCAGATTTTGTGAATTATTATGGAACTTAAGCATTGGAAATCAGGTATAAGCCTTCAAAAGAACCTGATATTTTAAAAACATCTTTTCCAATGAAATTAAACATTGGATTGTCTCAATTTACCTTGCAAATAATTTTAGCACTTGAAGGACCATTTAGAAATAATTATGATAATATCTCTGAGGACTAGAAATGTGTTTATTTATTACATTGCTTTTTTGAATCAAAGTAGAGTATTTTTGTGTCCCCGGGGGCTGGGACTTTAAGTCAAGTACCAAAATTAAATCTTGGCATCATACCTAGTGCTGATTTCACATGAAGCTATGAAGTCCTGCTGGGGACCTGAGTCACAGGATTTTATGACCTCATGATCACTTTGTGTGGCATGATTTGCTATAGAGACCAGCAGATTTTACCTCTAACACACAGCAAAATCATCTGGCTTTTCTTTAGGGTCAAACAAATTATACTGCATGCACACACTTGTCTTCAAGTGTCATGAAACTCAAATAATTTGAACATTTTTGAGAAGTTAACCCAGATACTTCTGTGCAAACCCTGTGTGTAGTTCCCATCCCATCCTCTCTAAAATTGTATATTAGAGATGGAAAACATTCATCCAAGGTTCTGATCTAAGGCTGACCAAAGCAAAGCAAATAGAAGCAAGCTCCCGAGAACCCTTCCCCATGCAAGAGGTCTTAGGTCAGTGAAATTTGGTGATGAAAGAAATGGTGGATGCAAGAGGCTCTGGAGGACGCTTGGGAAGTGTCTTAGAAGAGAAAACTATTTTGGGCAACTAAACAGAAAATATACAAGAGGATCTGAGAATTCTCTGAGCTAAAAAGTGCATGAGGCTCACTGCCCTCTTGCTCATCCTTGTGCACACACATCTCACCTCTCATGGAAATGGGAGTTTGGGCTGGGCAAACCTTTGGTCTCCTGTGTTCTTAATTGAATTTCCACTGATGTGAGATTTTAACGTATAATTACATTCCCTTGATCAATGATAATTATCTCGTTCTAAATTTCTTTTAATGAATTATATAAGTCTGGTACTATTTCTTGTAAAAAAAAAAGTGCTTTTCATACATTCAACAGCTTAATCCAGTCAGGAGATCCAAGCTCATCAGGGACTTTTTTCTTAGATAAGTAAATCTTTGCCTGCTAAATTTTCAGTTACAAAGACCTGATATAAAGTTTAATCACCAGAAATACAGTATTTCCTGTCTTCAAATTATTTAATTATGGTATCTCAGCATATATTTATTTAATATCAATTAAAAGGAACAAGTAGAATACATACTGCTCTAATTAATCCTTGGTAAGCATTCCATGTTCAACAAGTGTCCAAGAGCAGTGGAGCAAGCTCAGGGAAAGCTACTGAAATGTGGAAGGAACACAGGAAAATGTGCTTTGAACCAAGTAAAAATCTCCGAGAAGGAATCAAAGTTGGGCAGGGCAGTGTGAAAACCAGAAAAATGCCTTGATTAAAATATTAAAAAAAAAAAAAAAAAAAAAAAAAAAAAAAAGGGAAAAAAGTAAGCAAATTGCATCCTACAGAATGGAGAGCTCCTAGAGACGGACTGTGTCAAAAGACAAATATTTCTGGAAATCACTACTGAAGGTATCAGAAGTGTGTAGTAATTAGGATCAATTCAGGCTTAACAAGAGGCCTGAAAACACCCTGAAGAGTTCTCCTTTCTCCATCATCCCTTTACAGTCCCTTGAATCCCTTGAATGTGCTTTTTGCTCAGCGTATCCTGCAATTATGCACCTCATTTCTTCCATCTGTGCTTTCCTGGGTGTTTATCTCTTAAGTGCCTCTTTCCTAAAATGTTTCTATCCTTAAATCACCTGGCTGTTAGGAAAACCTTCACCAAGTTAATGCAAACCTTCTTTCTTGACCTTCTTTACCTACAGTTCAAAACTGAGTCTCCTTCCTATCTACCCACATTTTCTAAGCAGCGCTGGATCCAAGCAAAATAAAATTTCTTACTGTCTCAAAAAGTGACCCTCCTCATAATGAGTACCATAATAATTAACAAAATCTGGGTAATCATCTTCAAAGCATTTTAATTTTTCAGGGAAGGCAGAATGGCAGGGATGGAAAAAAATGGAGACAAAGTCTAGTAAGAAGGCAATGGGACATGTCCATGTTCAAGCCAAGAAAAGTGACCAGGAGCTGCCAAACTCCTGGGGGAGACCATCACCCTCTGCTGTGTCCAGCTCGCTCCATCACTCAGGAGTAGAGCATGGCTCTTGTTTCTTTCCCTTCTCTTGCCTGTGTTACATTCCTCTGAAGAAGCAAATGAAAAAAATCCAGCAACTTTATTTTAGGACAAATTCAACCAGCAGGGCTGCAATTATGGCCATCCTTTTTAAGGCTTATCACAGACAATTTTTTTCACATCAGTTCCCTCTTCCCCAACGGCTGGGGGCAGCTGGGAGCTCGCCCTTACCTGGTTCACAGGTGTCAGCTGGGGAGGAGCATCTCTTGGTGTCACACTCTACCTGTAGCTATTCACATGGATTTTTAACTGACATCCACTGAGAGAACACCTAATCCCTCTCCCAGTTAAACTCTTGAAAAACCTGTGCCTTTCCTTTGGCTCTGAGAGCAGCGGGGTTTTGATTTCAAGCCACTTTGAACAGGATGAAAAACACCTGATCCTTTTCCTGACTGGATTTAAACTGTTCAGCACACAGGCAGGACTGTGCACGTGGTTCTGTGTCTGTGGTTCAGAAGCACCTCTGCTGTGAGCCACATTCTTCAAAGCTCCCCATAGATGCTACCGCTCCTCGCGGCAGCGTTTCCTTCCCACTTCCAGCCCTGCTGTTCTCCTTCATTTATTTATTTATTTTTTAATCAAAAGGCTTCCCACTGTGAATCCAGTGTCACTGCAGTACGTCTGCCTGGCTGGCAGGTGAAAGGACCCAGCACGGAATTTATCAGCTTTGCATTCACCACCAGGAACACTGAGCCAAGAAACACTGCAGTGCACCTTAGAACAACACACAGCTGATGGGGAGGAGCAAAGGGGGCAGCTTCTACACAATTCCCAGGGATTTCTACCTCAAATCTGCAAACAAATTTAGCACACAAAGAAGCCCAAATTGTTCTAGTTTTCACACACCTTTTACAACTTCAAATTATTCCCCGAAGCTGCTTCTTGCTGGCAGACACAGTGACACCAGGAGGCACTGCCTTGCTTCTGAGCTACTTTGAGGGAAAAGCACTAATTTTAGTGGAGTAGGGCTTGAAATGGAAATAGGGAATCTGTTTTTGTTAATGGCTATATAAAGTGTAGGAAAGCAGCCTGCTAATCCAGCATGTGAGAGTGGGATGTTGCCTCTTGGGGGGAAGTCTACTTTTCTTTCTTTGTTTAAAAAAAAAAATAGGTGCGAACAGAATTAGGCAGTTATGGGCAGTAGGTGTTAGCAGAACCTAGGCAAGAAGAAATGAAGTCCAAGGAATTTTCCTGCCTCTTCCAGCCATCTTTGATTCACTAATTGTTCTCTTTGATACTGCCATAGCAACTGAATGTATTTTCCAGCTCTTCATCATAGCCCATTAAGCCACTTCTCAGCAGTACTGACTTCCAGACTCATTTTCACTCTTTTCACAACTCCAGCTCCTGCTCCACCTGGAACACCCCCAAGATCCTCCCTGCTTGCCTGGGCTTCTCCCCTGAGTGACTGTGCAGCATCACATTGCCCACATCCTCCCCATCACTCATTCCTTGCCTCCCAGTTCTCCCAGGTGACCTTCCTGCCACCAGCCCTGTCCCTGGGCCAGACTTTCACTCATCCTGGCAAGATGCAGAGACATAACAAACAGAAAGCTATGGCACTGAATGCCTGAGGCCACTTTTTAATGCATGTGGGTTTTTAGATGTTCTCTAACTAAAGCCATATGTTGATACCTCAGGAGGACATTTGACTCAGAGGCTCAACAGCAGTCATGACAAGCAGGGGAATGATTAGAGTCCAGCAGGCTTTGGAGATACTAGGTTACATATGGAGGCTTCTAAATATAGAGTTAGGCTCTTATGGAAGTGTTGACCTCCTCAAAACATCAAACTACTCAAAAACACCACACACAAACCCCGTATTTAACCATTATGGTGTTACTTCTGCTTTTCCAGGGTGTGATATTTTTCCCAAACAGGACTTTACCCAGCACATTTCTTCCTCTAAATTCAGAAGTTGCAGTAAACACCAAGGAATTATCATCTCAGTCCAAGAGCAGCACGTGTCCCACCAGCACTCCAGCCCTGCAGAGAAGGGGGCACTGAGGCACTGCCAAAGCCTCGGCACCACACTCTGCCCCAGCTTGCTCCTGCAGACTGTAATAACTTTTGAAAGAGCCAAATTGATTTCTCATTTCATTCTCTCTAGCAGTAATGAACAAAAACAGCTACATGGCAGGAATGCTCTCCTCCACGGCCTATTATAGTATCTTAAAAAGCCATTAATTCCCATATTTCCTGTCTTTAGTGAATGGGTTACTGTCACTGCTGAACTCGGGCAGTTGCCCAGCAGCTGAAAGGCAGGAGTAGGACAAATTCTCTCCAGTCCTCTCAGATCACAGCTCCTCAGAAATCCCTGAACAAGATGATCCAGGATGGGATCGAAAATCAAAACTATGGTTCAAATGGTTTAACATATTCCTCACTTCTTCCTCAATGTGGCAGTCATGACAGAGCAATCACTGTCTTACCCACTCTGCTTTGGCAACACAGGATGTCACTTCATGAAGGCATTTAGATTAAGAATAGTGATCAACCAGATCTAAAGTACATGGACACTTCCATTGGTACCAACACTATCTAAGAGTTCTCTTAACAAACATTCATGTCTTCATGAATCATAACAGAAGGTTTCTGAACGCCATCCCCAGAAAAACCATGATGTGCTAGACCAGAAGAGCCTTTTTAGGCCTTCCCCTGTATTTTCTTCTGGCCCACACAGCATTTTCCTTTAGTGAGGGTGTCTTTACCTCAGCATAAGGTCATCCTTACAGGCTGTGGGGCTCTTTGCAGTGGGGGTGGAAGTTCACCAGAACCTTAGACACCACAAACCAGTGTGCTGTGCACCAAGTGTCTTGCTGTGTGTCCCAGAAATATTTCAAAACCATTTTAAAAACCAAAACACTCACAAAAAATACTGCAGAAACAAGCTGCCAAGAGCTTGGATATAAGGTTTGACAGACCAGAATTGGGAGTGGAGAAAGTTTTCTTTGAACCATTAAGACCAGTAAACCCATTTATTCAACTCTTTTTAACACATATTTAAAACACATTGAAATTAATGAACTAATATTTCTAATTAACAAGACGGGCAACATTCTGATAGAGTAACCCGGTTTTCTTTATGCCCTCACCAGATTTACACTAACAAAACCACCTGTGAGCATTTTCTACCTCACATTTGTTTAACATAGGACAGGCACTGGGGTGGCATTGGGGCTCCAGGGTGCCTGCAGGGGGAAGCAGGTGCTTCCTAGCACAGATCCCAAACGTGCACAAGAGTGCAAGCTGCAGTGCCCAAGGAAGACACCTTTGTGCCCTGGATGACAAACAGAAAGATGAGTTCTCCTTTCATCTGACAGCCCAGCCTTGCCAAGGGAAAGGCTCCTGCTGCCTTAGAGTTTGGATGGTCACTTGCAAGCTCTCAATTGCTCTCTGCAATAACCTGACAGAGGCTGCAGTGAGGTGGGAGCTGGCCTCCTCTCCCAAGTAACAGCACAAGGGGAAACCACTTTGAGTTGTGCCAGATTTAGACTGCACATTGGGAAAAACTTCTTCACTGGTCAAGCACTGGAACTGGCTGCTCAGGGAAGAGGTGGAATCACCACCCTTGGAAGCGTTCAGAACCTGTGTCAACGTGGAGCTTAGGGACATGGTTTAGTGGTGGACTTGGCAGTGCTGGGGTAATGGTTGGACTGGATGATCTCAGAGGTCTTTTCCGACCTTAATGGTCCTATGAATCTTTTGGCCCATGGAGAAGCAGCCCAGAGACGCCTGCACTCCAGCCAACCGTGCTGTAGCTTCCAGGAGGGCAATTTTAGCCTTAAGAGCTGTCAAAGCAGCACCTCAGCACAAACCTTTTTCATAATGAAAAATATTAGCACTTACAAAGTTCTTAATATCTATGCAAAGTAACCTATAAATAATTCATTTACTCCACACGCATCTGCATCATTTGAAATGCATCAGTGCTTTTATCAATACAGTGCAATGGATTTACACTGCAGAGCAGAGGCTTGAGGGCATTTGGGCTATCTAAGTATTGTTGATCCGAGCATTATTACTAAAGGTAAACTGAAATAAATTACCTCAGTTACTACACGATGCTTTTTTCAGCATGGTAAATAAAACTTATTAGTTCTAGGTCATTAAATTCAATATTAGAATTTAAAAGAGCCCAGAAATTCTATGATGTTATTAGCAAAACATGCAACAGAACATATGTGCTTCAGTATTAAAGATAAAAGAATTACTCAATTATATTTAGATATTAGTTATTAGTGTATTTTTCAAAGGGACTTTTGAGATAAAAGCCCAGCTGCCATTCTCAGAGGTGGGCTGGGCACACTATGGTCCTGGCTCTCACTGAGTGGCAGGTTTCCAAATAACTGAGACATTTCTGAAAATGTCATTTGGAGCCTCTTGCTAATTTACTCATTATTCCTCTTCACATAAGAATAAATATTATTTTTCCTATATTGCAGGTGAAGTGAGTGGGCAGGGACCTTAGAGAGAAGGGCTTGATTTTCACATTTTTTTAAGTTCCTGTGACCCTAAACGTGTCCTTTGGTGTCCTGTACCTCAGTGCTCCTCACTGCTTGAATATATTGTGCTCTTCACTTCAACCTTTATTCTTCCCATTTGGCTCCAACCCCTCTGCAAGGGCTGTCTCCCCATGTCTGGTCAGCATCTAGCACAAGGAAGATGCACTCCTAATTAAAACCTCCAGTCATCGACATACAACCCAAAATCCTGACAATGGCCACTGCTAAATACACTGTTGTGCAAGATGCCAACAGCAAGACTGGAAAAACACCCTCTAAGAAGTAAGAAATGACACATTGCACCCGATCAAGCTCAATAATTTCTGTCAGGATATTAGAAGATGCTCTGATTTTTTTTCTAACTGAAACAGCAGCCAAGTATTTACAATGTGGGTAAAATGTATTTGCCATTAAGTACAAAGACAGAAAATTAGCATACGTCTCCAAAGTGGAATATAAAGTTCAGTCTCCACTCTTTTCTTTTACGTGATGCTCCCTCCCCATGAGGAAGGAGTACTCCCAAGACGCCGTGGGTCGGATTCACAGCTGGCAGGAAGCACTGCAGCTCAAAAGGGCCACAAAGCCAGAATGCAAAACTCAATTGGCATCTCAGGTCAGGTCTAAATAATGACTATGAATTATTGTTTGTAGAAGAAATCAGATGACCAAGCTGCTCTTCAGCACAAAATGACAACAAATTTCTTTATCCTGTTTTTTTGTCAAACATTACAAGATCATTACAGCATCCCATCGAGCTTTTCAGAAACCTGAGCTAAACTGCTGTGTGAGAGAAATTACAGGAAAAACCCAGTAATTGTGAAGCCTAATTACAAGGTAATGTGGTGCTCACGAGCAGAACTGCTAAACAATTAGGGACTAGACTAACGAGTAGGCCACCTGTCAGCTGGGAGAGGGCTGAGGAAAGGCCAGCACAGGACACTCCTGACGGGCTATGGAGTGGGATATGAAACAAGGAAACATTCAAATACTACATTTAAGATACACAGGATGAAAAGAGCCACTGATTGGAGCTCATGTGCTTGTTAAGTATATGGAATATATAATTGTAGTTGTACAGCAAAGGGAAGTTCAGCGAAGAGAGAGGCTTGGAGCGATGAGGAGAAGAGTGCAGGAGAAATTGCAGGATGAATGGGGCTGGAACAGAGACACAGCTCAGATTATGGACTTGGACTGCCAGGCAAGGGGGTGCCAATTAATCACCAGCAGAACCCAAAATTTCCTGTATTTCACTGCTTTACACCTACTGCAATATAACATATATGCTATGCTGTCCTGAAAAACGAAATCTTCACAATAAAGTCAGCATTTACTCACACTACAGGGAAAATCTAACCAATAGCAGTCCCTGGAAGTAGGTCTAGAAATAAACTCTGGAGCAGTCCATTCAAGTCACAGAATCATAGAACCACAGAATGGCCTGGGCTGGAAGGGACCTTAGAGGTCATCCAGTTCCAACCCCCTGCCATGGGCAGGGACACCTTCCACTGGACCAGAGCCCCATCCAGCCTGGCCTTGAACACTTCCAGGGATGGGGCATCCACAGCTTCTCTGGGCAAACTGTTCCAGTGCCTCACCACCCCTACAGTAAATAATTTATTCCCAATATCCAATCTAAACCTTGTCTCAGTCAGTTTGAAGCCACTGACCCTTGGCCTGTCACTACAGGCTCCAGGAATGCCTCGCTCCTCTCTGGATCGCTCCTAACGGAGCCAAAGACAACAGTGGTCAGGGCAGTAGAAAACAGACGTTAATTAAACAAATTCTTCTTTCCTCTCCCTAAACCAATTGATAGAAATGCAAACTGGAATTTGAAATTACAGTGGCACCACAAAAATAGTAAAATGTTCAAATTTACAACTTCTCCACATCTCTCACTTCGTGTAAGTACATTTAATTGCAATTCCAATTTTAAAAAATGCAAACATATCCACCAATGAGCCACAAGTTGTGATTGAAAGCTGAGACAAAGCTTGTAATCTTTACACTGAAAGTGTAGTTATGTCAGCTTTGAGACTGGTTCTTTTCTTCTTTCTTAGCTCCTTTAAAATCAATAGAATGACACAAAACTATTGATTAGAAAGATGTTATTTTTCCTCATGCCCACTGAGAATCAAGAAATTCTAAAACATGAGCTCATCCCATCAATTTAGTGGAACTTTCAGCGTATTTTGAAGTGTGACTCTGAATATAAATATTTTATTTATTGAAACACTTGCTCGTAGACTCACTCAAGATAAAGGAAAGACCTCCCTCATTCAGAGTGTTTGAATCAGCCCCTTGCTTACTGGGAAGGACACAGATATTCTACTGACTGAATTATTTGGGGAGCAAATCCCTCAGATGATTCAAATGCTCCTAAAACATGCAGTGTGCTTCATGTCTGGCCACCAAGCTCCTCTCTTCTGCAATAGTGTAGAGAGAAAGGAAGGAAATAGAGCTTTGAAGAGCCAAGAGGAGTGAATTTTGCAGAGCTCTGAATGACTGTGATGTTTTGCTGTATGATTAACAGGGGAGGAAGGGGAAGAAGGACACACAACAGCTACTCATATTTTTAACAACTGTGTGGATCCCCACAAAGCATCAGCGCGGTTTGGGAGCTTACATCCAATTTTAAATAAGCTATTTTAAAATATGCCTTTTTTTTTTTTT
>VWZT01011242.1:388073-451545 GCA_013397055.1 Pachycephala philippinensis
TTTTTTTTTTGCTAAGGCATTCCAGCAATCTTGTTATACTAAGTTAATTAGTTTGGCTTTGGCATTTTTGGAGACTTTAATTTGCATACTGAAAACTAAGAGACCAATAACAACATGTGCTTAGGAATCTGGCTACCAGTCTTTCATCTTAATCACAATTTCACCACTTAGCCAGCTAGAGAAAGCTGTGAAAAATCCAACTATAATACAGAAAAGCAATTAATGTTGTAAAATGGCTTCGGGTCCTTGGATGAATGACATTGTAGATCAGCATCTTGCCCTTAAATGAAAAGTCACCCTTGGGTAAATCTGCAGGGTATCTATTGGCTTCATAAAATTCCTTTAGATGTATTAAAATCAGTGTTTGTCCATATCAAAGCAATAGAGAAAGTAATTCTAAAATTTCTGTGTATGTTTTCACAATATGTCTTTGTGTTTTGTCTCTTACAGAAACAATATTTTAGTAATTTCAGACCTGGCAAGACTGCACTGGAGTCAGTAAGGGAACATGAGAGGACAGACATGGATTTCAAAACAGTCAAGACTGGAGTCTTAATAAAAGTTTACATGACTTTAGTATTTGACCATAATTGAAACAGCAAGGGAAATGCTGTTTTTTCACAGCAGAACGCAGTTTTGTGAAAAACAAGCCTTATGTCCACATAAAGTGATACTCATCAGTGGGGGGATATTACACCCAGCTCTATGGCAATACTTCATTCTCTGCTCCTGCAAAAGTTTAGTTAATTCATTATCATTGCCTCCACTATGCTCTGTTTGCTACACTCTAGCAAATAAAGAAAATAGCAGTCAAGGGCTCAGTAAAACACTTTTTCCTTCATTAGGGCCATCAGGGATATCTGTGCTAAAAGTAAAAGGATACAAGACAAAAAATCCTGAACTGTAATGCAGCTAATATTTCCATCATCATCATTCCCAGAAAGTGGTTGTGGGGAGCACCATTCCCACAGAGAACACAGCCTGGAAAAGAGCTGCTGCACTTTGCAGTGTGTTTGTGAAGGTGTTTATTGTCTGCAACAGCTTTTCCCTCTGCTTGAGTGGGTGGCAGACCTTGCAGCTGGGGAATGTGTTAATTCAGCACTACCCTTTAACACTCTCTCTTTTCATTACAGGTATTAAAATTGTTCCCAATGGGCACAGCAGACAAGGAAAGTTAAACATGAGGAAGGCCTTGATCCAGTTCCCCGTTAAATTCAAAAGAAAAGCTAATAACTTCCGTGATAATAGGAGCTGGACTGGAACTCACATGAACAGCACACCACAAATCATTTTATTCTCACCAAAGCTCATTCTGACTGCAGCAATTTCCAGTGAGAGCTGGAATGTACATCCCCCTAAGTAGCTCCACTCCAGCAAATCCAACATGCATTAATTCAAGTATTATTTGGTTTTCCCCTGACTGGAAAATGTAAGGCAGCAGAGGATAAAAAGAACACATGGCTTGTGTGCAAGCCCCAGCCCAGCTGCTGCTGGACCACTGTTTGCCTGTTGCTTAGCATTGCTTCACCTCTCTGCCAGGAAAAAATGGATTTGGTGAGGGAATATAAACCTCCAGTTTTGTTTATGGCAAAATAATCACTGATGGTGCTCCAACCACATCTTCCAACCATGTGTTACATCACTTACTAAGTCTTGAATGCTCTTGGAGAAAAAGGCTGTAGTTTTCCGTGCCTACTCTGAGCTCACTGGGCAGCCCTGGGTAAAAAGTTAGAACAGTGGTGTTTGCATGTTTAACAGGAAGAAAAGTGGAATAGGAATTTGAAGGTTGAAAACAGGGATTTGAGGACATAATTCTGGGCAAACAGCTCTAGCAGCTAGAGCAGGGAGTTGGACAAGATGATCTCCAGAGATCCTTTCCAACCCCAACCAGTCCTCGATTCTGCAATTTCAGGAGCAACATAAAGAACTGGAGGAATTGAGAAGGACATAAAAAAAAGCAATGTCCAGGGAGCAAGGAAGCCAAGCAAAGATACTACAAAATGCCCAAAACTCACCAGTTATCCATTTAGCCTCTGGGTCATGAATCTTGAAATCGTCACTGAAGAGATCTTCCACTGTTATCTTCTTCTTCTGAGACAAGCTGTTATCTTCGACTGTAAAACGTTCAAAAATAAACCACCATTAATTTAACTCTGAAATGTATCTGAAAGCACAGCAACTGTGAATAGTGACATGACATATCCCATTTGGAAACAGTCCACATTCAGCTTTCTGTCACACACAAACCCCTTCCCGTTGTCGGTGTTATGAAAGGACCACCCAACAGAACCCTCCTTGCCATATATGCCTTGTCTCAACAACTACAAAAAGGCCAAGAAATCGTCCAAAACACACATTTTCAGACATAACATGATCAAAAAAGAACGTAAATCATGCAAACACACCTGTAGGTGTCATATTCAACAGCTAAACACTAAAACATTTCTGAAATCATGAGCTACATTTTACAAAGTATTTTAAATGGTCAATTTGTAACAGCTTATATTTTTATTTCCTTAAAAACTGTCACATAAAACCATAGTTGGAAAGGTGTTTAACCTCTTAAGGGCTCATACAGATTACTTCAGGAATTCACAAAAGAATTTCCGTGGGAATCAGCCACTTGGTTGAAGAAATATTTTTGAAAAGTCTATGAGACATAACCTTAAATCCTTAGGTGTTGCATAGCTGGCCCATATTAATCTTAATTTTTAGCGAAACGATATACAGTTTCATTTGTAAACATGGCAATATCAAAGCTGAAAATTTTAGAGAAAAACTAACAACTTTGAAAACCCAACAATTTTGATTAATACATTCCCTCTTTCCTTTTCTCCCATCAACTGTATTTTTTTTTTTGTTATGACAAGCAGTCACCCTCTATGAATAATTTGTTGTCAACATTCAATTTTTTTCTGAAATAATATTTTAATGGAAACCTTTCAGTCAGCTTTAAATACATTTGCTCTTTTAAAGAAAAGACGAGGTCACGTTCTGAGTATTTCCACAGCAGAAATGTGTTTCAGCATCCTTTCTCATGACAGTATCCTCAAGCCTGAGGTTTACTGGCAGCCTTAGCTATCTTTAATATTGGTTAGTTCTAAACTTACCCCGAACATTTACGTTTAGAAAAGTGGAATCAGACCCTGAAGGCATTTATTTGTGGGAAAAAAGTCTTCTTTGCTGTACTAAATTGAAGCTCCTGAGCTACCTGAGATGACAGAAAATCACCTATGAACAGTGTTTTGTTCCACTAAAAGGTGTTTCAGACCAAACTTTCATTTTTACCAAACTAAATTATATTCTTCAATGTTCATATTTTTCCCTAGTCTGGCTGAATCCCACTGTTCACTGTGGCTTCCAAATACCAAAACCCATTAATACAAGTCCTCAGCCAAATCCCTCTGTGTGACAGCTGCATAATTTTATTTATTGAAATGGAAAATACAGGTGACAAGGACCCCAGGAAATTGTCCCAATTAGTTTTCACCATGGTGCAAGTCCCCAGAACTGGATACCCAGAGAGGTCAGGCGGGGCAGGAGCTCAGAGCCCACACACAGCCCTGGGCTTGTGCCTGTTCCAAGAGCTGCTTCCCAAATGCCCTCTGGAGGAACACAGACACCCTCTTCCCCCCATGAGGGCATAAGGACGGGCACAAGCAAACCCCTGTGCTGGAGATTTGGGGAGGAGCAGGGTGGGAAGCCCTTCCTATTCCTCCTTTTTGTGCAGGATGGGGACAGGCAGTCTGGGAGCTGCAGCATCTCTGTTCCTCTGCAGCATTCCAGCTCCTGGTGAGGGACAGCAGAAGAGGGAGAGGCAGCACTTTGCACACTTAGGAGCCTCTCTAAGGAAAGAGGTGAGATTCCTTTCCTGTCCCTGCTTTGGGCTGTAAGAGCTGCAGGAGGTCCTCTGTTGGACCATGGACTACATTTATCTCAGCCACAGAGCTGGGGAGAAAACAAATAACTAAATAATAAATCCATCAATGAACTTTAGTGAAAAAAATCAGATTTGCTGACCTCTCCTCTAACAGGCAGCTAAGTCAGAGGGCTTATTCAGAACACCTGCTCCATTCCTCTGGCCCTAATTGAGACATTTAGGGAGGAAGAAATGCAATTGTGGGATCTCAGGCAGCCCACCCTGCCCTGAGCAGCAGATTCTAAGTGTGCCTCAGGGTGTCTAAGCTAGCTGATGCACAAGTTGTGTGCACACCCAGCTGCAGGCACCTCGAGGCCTCTCTGGGCTTACGGAAGGACAGGATTTAGCATGTGCCACCATTTTTTTTTTTCATTCATGTCCCCCAGCTCAGCAGATCCAGATGGGAGCATGGCAGCAGTGCAAGTGGCACAGGGGCTGGAGATCTGAGTGCCAAGTCACAAACCCAGCATCCAAACATCACAGCCATGTGCTGAGAGAACTGAGTAGAAACCATGTCCATATTGGTGTTGATTCAATATTAGGGGCACAACAGGAACCCTGTGTTTGGGTTCATCTGCCTGCACTTCATCCTTGAAGTCAGTGCACCCAAACAAAGCTGGGCTGAGCTGACAACACCCAGCTCTCCAGAACACAAACCAAAAAAAGATCCTCCAGAAACCCAGAAAACTTAAACAAAAAGGAGGAAGGAGCTGACCTCACTGCCTGTTTTGCTGCTTCTTTCAAGGTTTCCTCAACTCCAGCCATGCTCAGATGCTGCTTGATAGGTCAGAAGGCTACAGCCACCTTTGGGTGCCCAGCTTTCTTTCCATCACCCCTGGTGCTCAGCCACAGGCTGGTGTCAGGTGCGTTCCTCTCACAGCTCCTGGCCTGTTGTGCACTGCATGTGAGGGACAGTGTGGGAGATGAGGTGGCCATCTCTCCGTGGCCAGCACACCAGGAGCTCCTTTCCCACCTCAGCAAACCTGCTTGATCCCCAGGCAGACCTAACTCCTCTTTTCCCCCAGATTTTTTCCCCCTCTTTTCCCTCTGAACCCAAAGGCAGTGGCCAGACAAGGCAAACAGGCAGCCTTTCTCCCTTCTGTCATATCCCACCTCTTTTTAGTGGTGTAAAATACACATTTATATATAACTGTTGTGAACAAATTGCTCTCCTGCACAGCTGGTCAAAGGACAGTTCCTTGCTCTGAGTATCACAAGTGCTACAAAGCTTTCAAGGCAATACCTTTGGTGGTCACACAGCATGCTGTGAATTAATGCTATGCAATGACTAGCTCAGTACCACTTCTGAGAAATGTTTCTTATGGATTTTGCAAAAATTTTAATATGGATTAGGGTGTACTTTTTTTTTTTCAGCTAAAAGGTCAGATTTGAAAGGAGCAAATGTGATGTATATCTCCAGAAAGCTTTAAATATCAGGAGCAGATGTACGAGAAAGCAGCCTCTTCCTAAGCAAAATGTCTAACGGAATTCGGGAAGGCTTTATTTTACTCATAATTTCTGTAGGACTGGGTCCTGTTTTCAGCTTTGCTCTGTGTGTGTGTGCATGGGCAGGCTTCTAGAAAGTCTTGCACATCTTTATATAAATACACAAACAATTGGAGTGGGATCTGCACAGGTGCCACAGGCTGTGACAAGTGAGGAGCTGCCAATTAGGAAAGGTTCAGGCCAACACTTATTATTTGTATAAATAGTTCCAAATTTTTCAAAGGTGGGTGGAATAGCAGGACTCACACACACACAAAAGTGGAGAAGCTCAGCACAGGCAGTGGTGTGTGTGTGGTGTCCTATTGTGTAATTAAATGTAACCTTCCACCAGTTACTGCTTTTTTTGAGAATGTTGTTCCAGAACATCAAAGGCTATACAAATCATAGAAATGTTGAGATGTTTTTAGGATTTTATAAAAGAAGATGTAAGCATTAGCCAGCACTAGAGCACTGCTACTGTAATTACAGTGGCTGCTGAATGCAAAGTCCACTGCTCCCAGTTTATGAGCTAATCTTGGAGCACAGTGAGTGACCTGCCCCTCTGCCAGTAGGGATTTCAGCCCTTCTGCAGCTGAATCCAGAGTTAAAACCTTTAAAGGTTTGGGCTGATTCAAAAAAGAATCTGGAAGAGACATACAAATCCCCCTTTCCCCCAATTATTAAATACCTTAATCGTTATCTGCCCTGCTAAGCAAATCTTCCCCACTTCCCACTTTACCTGTTATTCTTGACTTTGCAGGAGGCTGCCCAGGAGATTACCCAAGTTTTCCCAGTGTTAGTCCAAGTTATGGGTTCAGGTAACCACTTTCCTTTGTCTCAGCATGGACTACATGCTTGTATGAGGCACTCTGCCCCATTTTGTCCAAAATTACTCCTTGGAATCAGGTATTGAATGATGTTCAGCACTGGGTTTAGAGCACCTCTGCATTTCATGCCTTGGTAGTGCACTGCAAAGCAGACCTTCAAACCAACACCAAAATACTGTGCTTCTGCCCCTTCCTCACCTCTTGCTCACATATCCATCACTTAATTCTCTGTTTGGCTACCAAAGGATAAACATTTCTTCTTCCAGAGAACTATTTTATGGCAGGGAAACACAAACTGCTTCTCCTTTTGGACAGGCTCCTCCACCTTCCCCACTCCTTCCTTGTTGGGACATCCCAGTCAGGATTAGCAATGTGATATTTTCTACATGTGTCAAACCAGCCTCAGTGTCTCACTTAGCACTGACTGCAGGAAATGCCCATGAAATGAGCCTCCTGTTCCCTTCTGTCACAGCCCAACCTCGTAACAAGTTCCAGGGCCAGAGGCTTAGAAGAAGACTGAACTCAGCTGCTGCCAAGCCACAGCAGCAACCTAAGCTCTCTAATTTACCCTTGGCATAGTCTCACCATGAAGCACTCTGGATCCATAATAAAACCAGGAGCAGTACTGAGCTCATGTAGGACACAATTCTGAAACGTCAACAGAGAAAAAAACCAACCCAAGCCCAGTTTACCAGCAGATCAGGTAATTAGAAATCTCAAAAAATATGAATGGAAATTTTAGCACAGAAAATGACTTTGCATATTCCTAAGTTTTAGGCATGGAAACCTTCTCAACAGTGTTATCTGGAGGTGTTCCTGGGAACATACTAAAAACTGTGTGATTTATGTGTGTGCATGTGTGTGCACACTCATCCCAAAGGGAGAATGTCTTTGTGTCTGCATATAAAATACAAATGAACAAATACACTTGTGAATTTTATTTATAACCGAATGTGAGTATTTCAAGAAGAAGAAGGAGGACCCTGGAAACTACAGGCCTGTTAGTCTCACTTCAGTGCCTGATAAAGTTATGGAAAAGATTATTCTGGGAGGTATTGAAAAACACCTGAAAGACAATACAGTCACTGAACCCAGCCAGCATGGCTTTCTGAGAGGAAAGTCCTGCTTATCAAACCTGATTTCATATCATGATGGGGTAACCAATCTAGTTGATCAAGGGAAACCAGTGGATGTAACCTTTTTGGATTTTGATGGAAGAGGCACCCATGGTCCCATCTATGCAGTGCAATTGCTTCAAAACAACTTCTTGAGGCTCACAGGTGTGGGCTTAGGAATCTAGGCTTTAGTGTGCATCTTTAAAAAGTCTGTGCTTCTGTAAAACTGAAGGCAACAGTCCCATACCTAATAAGTTGTGCCTGATGTGAGTGTAGTCCACAGACCATGCCCCAAAACATTGAGAGACGAACAGCACTGTCCAAAGATGTTGAATCTGAACAGCAGCAAAATTAATAAATTATCCTTAATTAAGTTTAACCTTAATTAATTTAATTACATAATTTATCTGGCATGACCACATGGTACTTACATTTACATTGAAAACTTCAGGATACCATGAAATAAACTGAATATGGCATGACAATAAATAACTAAAAAAATAATGTGCTGATTGTTTCACTCATTTTCAAATTAACTCAGTGTACTCCTGTGTTTCTTGGTTTGTCACTGTCTCCCGTTCATCACACAGCAGGACTGTGGGATAAGAATTTTGTCAGGGAAGATGGCCCCGACCTGCTGGACTGCATGTAATTCCACATGTAATGAGCTAAAAATTTTTGCCCCACAACTTCCGTCTCGTCTTTCCACTTTGCTACCCTGTGCTCTTCCACTTCCTGAGGTTCCATTTCTCTCTTGCCTCCATTCTGCTCCTCAGCTCTGTGCTCTCTGTCCTGCTGCTCCCTAGATTCTCCCACTCACATGTACCCATCCAAGAAGGAGTCCCTGTTCTTCTCCGCTACATCCCTAAGCAGGGAACCTTTGCCTCCCCCTGTGTTTTGTAGGTCCTCACCCCTTCTGACACTGAATTCTCTGTTCTACGTCTTGTCTCTCATTTTGTTTGTCTTTTCTTATTCAGTTCACAGTCTTGTCAGTGCTGCAAAAGTGCTTTATTTCTACTCCCTAAGTAGGCATGGAAATTTACAGGGCTGTATAAATACATAATAATCAATAATCATAATGACACCACATTAAAATTCAAGCCTACAACATCAGCAGCTACCGCAAGAGAAGTAATTTACAGAGGTTACATGCACAGAACTTTGCTGAAACTTGGTAAGGGGATTAACTTCAAGAATTCCTTATTGGGAAGTTACTAATTATTTGCTGTGGATAAGTACTATCTGGCATATCATTATCTGAAATTGCTTTGTAAACACTGTGGTCTGAACTAAAAATCAATCCAGCTGAATGGGATGGGATTTAGGTGCCAAGGCATAGGCATCTAATGCCATTTCCAGTGGTCTGGGATATGACTCTCAACTGGCAACTACTGCTCCATGTGCACATGAATTTCAGAAGTTCCTGTGCCCTCACTGTGGGTTCCTCTCCTACCCTGGCACATCTGAAATGACACTCCCCATCCATGTTTGGGCAATCGAGTTCCAGGCTTGTGCCCTCAGCTCAGCAGCCCTGATCTCTGAAATGAAATGTAAAACTCAAACAATCTACCTAAGAATGGCCTTGAACTCAGCATCACATCGAGGTGAAGTCAGCAAGGAGGATTCCTTTGATGTCGACTTTGCAGTTAGTTTGCAATCCCTTTGCTCTTGGAAGTGTAAAATTACAGAATAAAACCAGACTGGAAGTGAGTTAAAGGT
Source organism: Pachycephala philippinensis (assembly GCA_013397055.1). Lineage (NCBI taxonomy): Eukaryota > Metazoa > Chordata > Aves > Passeriformes > Pachycephala > Pachycephala philippinensis. Next base: position 397,139 of record VWZT01011242.1, read on the forward strand.
TATAAATACCTGGTGTCAGGAGTATGACAGAGGTGACAATCAGGGAGCAGATAACGAGAATAACAAGTAAGGCAATTGCAATTCCTTTCCAGTTTCTTTGAGGAGGATTACTCCCCACCAGCTCCTAGAAACATCAAAAGAAGATGAACATTTAGAAAAGGGCACTCAGACAAGGAAACAAGCACAGAATCCAGACAGCAAGGTTTGTCTGCAGAACTACGCCCTGCGACCGTGGTGGGTGATGCCCGTGAGCCAAACACAATCCACGCTGTTATAATTCATGGGGGCACTAACTGAATTCATCCCAAGTCATTACACAGTGAATAAATGCAATGCACCCACAGGTGGCTCAGCAGTGGAGCCCACACTCCCCATTACCTCCTGGTACCTGGGCACCCATCCCAGCACTCATCCAAACGCGCTCATCAACGCCGATTTCCTGCCAACCCTCATTAAGTCTGGGAATGAGGAGCTTTACAGTAACTTTCAAGAGACTTTCATAATAAGATGTCAGAGAAGCACACAGGAAGATAAATAATTCACAGGGACACGTATAGAGATAAAAATCAATAAGGATATCCCCCGGTGAACTTTGCTGCCTTCCCAGAAAACATGACATCTCCTCAGGGCATTCTGCGTGCACTCCGAGGTTGGTAGGTCTAAGGAATTGCAGACAGGCTTCTTGTCTAGCATGTACATTAAATTTAATCACATCCTTAAAACTTTAGAATAAAAGCTCCATCACCACTCACTGATTAGCTCTGACTGCACTGTGGCTGCACCATATGTTCTGCCTGAGATGTATACAGCACCCCTGCTCTCAGGACTGAGGTTTTTATGAAGCACTGCGTTCGCATTCACAAGATCTTAAAAATTTATTGCACTTTCATGCGTTTTGCTGGATTCCTCTTAGCATTTTGCATTATGTGTGATTTCATGCACGCACTGAAGCACCCACAGGAACTGTATGAAATATTAGTGCACACCACTTTTGTGGGAGGCTGAATTCACTCAAGGGATCTGATCTCACAGCCAGAACAACGCTGGATGCTCCTCCTCCTTGTAAAACTCATCTATTTAGGATTTTTGCCTAATTTCCTTTATTATGAGGGATGGTGTGTCTAAAACAGAGCTGCTGGTACTTCTTTAAAACACTACTTTTTTTCCATTTTAAATTTTTTATGATAACAAAAAACTTTCCAGTAGACTAAGTTCTTCTGTTAATCAGAGTTTGTTTCACTTCTGTTTCCGGTACACAGCAACAAGACTGGGACAGGGAAGTCAGGCAAACCTCACAGTTTTGTTTTCAGAAGATGCTGGGAAATATTTTTCAACCTTTCCCTAGAATTTATTTTACAGAAAAAGATAATGTCTAGACTCTCTTTCCATGTGTTTGGGGATCTAGCCACTACAAAAGCTATAAATCTGGGATGGAAAGCCAAGTTTGAGGCATTAAACACCTGATGCACTCCACCATTTATTCTAGTTCTGGAAAAGCCACAAGTCTTCTCTTCCTTCTGGCAAAGAGGGGTAGAGGTGAGCACACCCTCCCCTCCTTGTCTCCCCCTCGTTTGCACTTGGCTTTCTATTTGAAGTGAAAAATAATTAGAAGGAACAAATTTATAGTTTACTATTGTTACTGGAGAAAAAATTGAAAAGTAGGTCAGGAGCTTTGAGAAAAGCAATTTTGGCAACAAGCAAACAGAATAAATACTTCCATTTCTACCGACTCTTTACACTAATCATGAATACAAATGTTAATCAATTTAGCCTACTAACACCATTTTAGGAAACTGTTATGGTCTCCATTTTTCAGGCGATGCAAAAAGGCACAAAACTTTCCTAGAGAAACAAATTGATAAATAAGCCAGGGAAAGAATGCAGGGCTTCTTAGTAAGTGGCGGAAATCTTTCACAGCAGGGTGCAGGGGGATCTAAAAGGAAACAGGAGAACAGAGGAGAAGCTGCTGAGAAACCCATCCAAGCCCTCACAGTGTCTTGGGACAGAGGTAAAACACTGACAGTGTTACAGAACTGACAGCAACAGTCACAGTCCTGAAAACAATCTGACAACATTCTCACCACAAATGGTCAGAAGTTTTAAAATTGAAGAAAAAATTAGATCCTGGACTTGAACAATATTTACAAACCCAGATGTAGTTCAAAAGCTTAATAAAACCTTGCATTAAGTGTGATTTCCCCATCCATGAGTCCCAGTGTGATAGAAATACACACATGTACTTGAGCTTTCAGGACACCTGTACTTGCACTGAATCCATTATCAAGTCAATCCCATTAATTCTCCAGGCATTCAATCAATATTTGAGCAAAATCTCAACAAAAAAAAGACTGTGAATTTCTAGTGTATCAAGAGGAGGAAAACTATTCATAAGCAAAATATTGGGGTTTAATGTACTGCAAGGAAGTAGAAAAGAACATTTTCCCTTCCTTTTCAAAATTCCATCAGGAAATTTCCCCTGGTAAAAAGCAAGGAGAGATAAATGACTTTTCAAAGTAAGACAAACAGCTTTATTCAGCACAGGTTTGGAAAGCTGCTCTTTTGTTCTCAGTCATTTGAAGTCTCTTTTGACAGAATCACTCACAGCAAAACTGCAGACACATCACACCACATTCATGATAGCACTGCCACCTCAGATTATCCCTGTCTGCATTTCTGTTCATTCCAGAGGGATGCTGCTGTGTCACTGTGACCAGCTCTTGCCTCCAGGGGATTACAGCCCCAGCAGCCTGTGATACCCCCTGCCCTTGGCAGCAAACCCCCACCCTGCACTGGCATTTCCCACCAGCAGGCATCAGCTGCTGCTCACTGCTCAGGGGAGCCTCTGTGCTTGGGACTGAAGCCAGGAAGGTGTTTAATTCAGCCCTGGGCAGGTACTGATTCAAGCACATAAATGATATTCTTGAAGTGGCAGCTCAAAGGGTGCATTTCCAGCTCAGAGCACAGAGCTGGAATCTGCCTGTGTCTGAAAGAGCCAGATTGCAGAGACAAACGTGGAGATCCAAACCCACCAACAAGCTGATGCCCTTTGTGTAAATCCTAAAGATACCAAATTTGGGTTTCAAACTGAAATCTGAGCATATGACACAAAGGGAAATAAACCAAGCACATATGGTTTCTGCTCTGATGAAAAGGACATGAAAGAAAACATTAAAATCACTCATCATTAGGAGCCACCTCCTCTCCGCCTCACATGAAGCACTAACACATCTTCATGACCTCTACAAGCAAGTTAAAGCTCTCCAGCCTGGTTTTCTCCTTCTTTTCCTTTGCTGTTTGTTTTTCACCTCCGTCTTCCTATTACAGGAAAACTAAATTGATTTTGGATTCGGAAAGTAAACCAGATGTTTCCACAGGTTTTTACATAAGCACACTTCATTGATGCTGCATATTAAAAACTGCAAATGCTATCTTACGTCTCCATTTGTGATTAAAAAACATCACTACCCATCTGTGAAGTTGATTTTGGAGCCATTAATCTAGACATCTACAGTATTTTAAGACTCTAAAGTACAGATCTATGGTGACATATTCTCCTGCCTGTGAAAGAATCACTGTGCTGATATGTTTTGGATGAAGGCTGGATGTGCTCCAATCCAAGATGCTGTCAACAAAATTATTTCTGGCATGTTTATTTGAAACCTGCCAAAAGCCTGCCAGCACAGTGGTCATATTACAGTAATATAATAGCTCCTTAAAACAACTCATCAAGCACAACTTATTTCTTTTTTTAATAACCATGTCTATATGGCTGAAGGACAATACAGACATCACATGTCAAGTACAGGTATTATTTAATAAAACTTACACATCCTGGACCAAAATCTTTGAAGTATCAGTAGGGAGATATTCATGGTGGGCCTCTTAGTCTTTTTCAACACAGAGCTGCCACTTTTGTGCAATAACAATAAATCCCAGGTGTGTTATATGAAATATATACATCCCAGATACAGGGGCTGTATTTAGAGGTTCCTTGCAGAAGCAGGTGGCACTGGGCCATGGAGACTGAGCTCTGGACTCAGTTACAGTGCTGTAAATCTCAAGCAAAAGACAAAAGAAAATCCAAGAAATTAATGATATGAAATAAAAGCAGGTGCAAGAGGTTTTGTTGGCCTCAGAGTTGGCAGGATGGGGATTTATTGCAGTAATTTTGTAGTTTCCATACTTGCTACTCTTGCAAGCTCTGTTTCTTGTTTCTTTTTGATTTATTTCCAATTTTTGACCCTAAATATAACACTTATAAACACAGCAAATAAAAATTCTTCTAACAAGCTTGTTAACACTGTTAATTGAAGAATGTGTGTTATACCTTTCACTCATGCCACCTGATTCTGAATAAGAACTTTTGCCTGATGAAATGTGGGTGTGTGATGTCTCTGACAACTCAGCTCACCAAGTCCAGAACATGGCACAAAATAAAAAGGCATAAGAACACTGTTGTCCAAGACAAAAACTCCTGTGAAGTTCAGTGGAAAAATAATCTTGCTGCTAATTAGTTCTTTGTAATACAAAATTGCATCGGACTATTCCTGCTGAATAGTACAACAAATGAGCTGAGGAGTGGGTAACCCATACAGTTATTAGATTATTAACCTGATGTTGCAAAAAAAGGAAACACTAATTGCAACACGAATGGCAGTAAAGGAGATGAATTGCAGTGGTTACAGCAGGAGGTTCACTGAGACTCCTGGTTATTCTGCTGATTGATACTGCATTGCTGTCTCAACACAATCCTCCTGCCTGGATCCTCCACTGCTCCCCTGCCTTCAGCCTAGGATGGAGGTTCTTCATGGGCAGGAATCATTTTTGATACCCTGCTTGGCACAGAGAAAACTTCAGCCACTGCGGAATTTAGGAAGTAGCATAACACAGATGAACAATAATAAGCATGTAACTGCATCATTCTCACCTCTGAAGTCAAGCTGAGTTACTTTTGCTTGGGGATATTTTATTTATTTTCTTTCCTTTCCTTCTCCTCCCTACTTGCCTTCCTCCCCTCTGCTGCTGCAGACCACCCTGAGCTGTGCTCCAGCTGCAGTGTGATGCTGAATAACAATCAGTTTCCAGATAGACACAGAGCCTGAGCCCGGGGCTACAGAAAACTCAGTTGTTCACATGCTAAAGGTGACACTTCAGAGCGAGAGGAATAAAAACTTGCTCTGTTTTTACAAATGAGGCATGGCATGTACGTGGGCTTTCCTGCAAAACCCCAACAGAAGTAAGAGGGATAAAACCATCTGCCTGTTGTGGTGATGAAAGACAACTATGTTATGTTTTTCTTCATCTTCTGTTGATGCTTTTACTAATAGGGAGCAATGACTTAGTAACAGTGAACATCTTTGCTGCCCACGCCCCATCACTGTGAGACAAATCTTTTCCCCTGCACAAAATGCAGCACATCCTCCTGCCCTGCATTTCTGGAAGGCTCTTTTATGAACGCCCCAAAGCCATTCTGTTGGGTTCCATCTCCTCCTGCCATCACCTGCGAAGTGCACACAGGTAAATGCTCAGAGGCTGGGCATAAATGGGGTGTTTGAGAGAGAGAGAGGAAAAGGCTGTACCTGTAACACTCAGCTCCCTGTAAAATTAAACCTTGCATGTTTTGGAAGAGCTTTCAGTCTCACATGTTTCTATCACAAAGCCAACAGGAGAAAATGAATGCCATCTGCATCCCACACCTAAGCGTGGCTTTAGCAGATGACAAGTCTCCCATAGTTTTGGAGCAGAAGGCACCAGATCCTCAGCTAGCATTGACTGACACAGATCATTGGCTCCACTGGAGCCAAGCCAATGTGTCAGCTACAAATGAAACCCAGTGCTGCCTCTGAGTTAAAAGAAAAATAAATCAATAAAATGCTTTAAATACAATAATATCTGGAATTCCTAGCTGTTCTGGATTGCAGGAATGGATATTTAATAACTTCCCATCATTTTTATAGGCATTATGATGAAATGGTTTTGGATCACCTCCACACCTTGCAGCACTAAAAGATTAATTTAGCATCTCTGTGTTTTGAACTGGCATTTCACATGACTTTTGTGCCCAAGTAGAGTAACCACACTGCAACACCCTCCTACGTCTTTACACTGTATGTAAATAAGCACCACTGCCATTTGAAACATTCCCAAATTATTCCTAGTGCTTAGGGTCAGAGCGACTCCACAGAACTTCCAAAATAAATTAGAACCTTGGAACGTGGACTCTGAAATCCTGCCAGAAGCCTGTTCTCAAGGGGACAGAATTCAAGCTGCAAACACCATCTGGACCTGTTGCACCACGAGTGGTTCCAGCCCGAGGCATGGCCAACCTCTGTCCACGGCCAGGAGAAAGGAGATGGCAATGCTGTACCTGTGTGTGGCACAGCACATGTGTGACTACAGATACTTCTAGCCAAGAACTGTGTTGGCCTTGATTTAATGCCATTTTATTAATCTCCTTCACTTTTCCCCCATTAGTTTGGTTCATTCCTGTGCTGTAACCCAGATGTTTTTATAGCACCTGGCACGGTGGGACTGTGAATCCTCTCAGGGGCCCTTAGCTGCTACTGTAATTCAAGCCATAATTAAAGATCCATTCCCACTACTGACAGGGCCCATAAAATCAACAGCATTTCTTTGATTTTATTTCAGTGTTTGATATAAGCACACACGTTCATCCGCTAAAACAGAAGCAAATCATCTCCTAGAGTGAAATATCTGCCATGGCACCAGTAAAACTTGGTGTGATGCTTAGGGTTTTATTCCAGAGGAGCCTGTGTGTCCACCAAACCCATGAAAACTCTTGGCAAGCCCAAATGCCACAGATTATGTCACTGATCCCAGGACCCCTCTGTGCCACAGCACTTGCCTAGCTCCAGTTTTTCCACTATAATGCTCTGACAGCCTGGCTCCCTCCAAACTGAGCCACAACGCACACACGAGCCCTGGAACAGTCCATACCCATGCAGAAAGCATCTGCAAAGAGTGGTGTGGCCAAGGCATGCCAGGATGGCATCTCCCTACTCTGCTTCTTGAAGAATTATGATCTCAAGAAACGGCAAAAGAAGCTTCTCTGAAAAATTGGAGAGCTTGGTGAAACAACCTCTCAGCTTTGTTGTCTTCGCTAATTCCAACAAAATACCATTCTGCTTACATTTGTAAAAAGGCAATTACAATTTTTAGTGAAACTGTATTTCAGTAAAAAAAAAAAAAAAAGAAAATATCATTCAATTTATGACTCTGAACACCAAGAAAGAGTTTGTGATACGGGAAATAGTGAGGTGTTTAATCCCCCTAGGTATAAAGACAGCATTAAAATTCTGTTCAATATTATATTTTATTAATTCCTAGGCATTTTTTTTTTCCAATTTAGTTTACAAATAATTTGTTTCCAAATGGTACAGGAAGGAAAACATGAGGCAAACAAAGTTTAATTCCTAAATTAAACAAAGTTTAATTCCTAAATAACTTCCTTGGGAGCAATGTGAGGAAGAGCTATGAAGACAGCCAAGGTTTGAGGTCACTGTGCTGCAGAGACAATGGGAAGAGGAATATGAAATCTGGATGTACAGTGGGGAGGGGGAAATGGGTTTTACACAACTTATTTTCTAGCACCAGTCGTTTACAGTTTTGAAAAAGACAAATTATTTGATGTATGGTTGTTTCAAAGACAATGCAATTGCATTATTCATCATTGTACCAATATTTATATGAAGGTGATATTTATCTTATAATTTTACCTTTAAGGAAATCTTAATTTTCTGTTGTTTCTAGGATCAAGTCATTTTTGCTATGTAGGTCTCTAATGTTGCAGTATGTAGCCCAGATTTTAAATAAAATTATGGAGAGAATATTCTTCTCTGATACAAATTTTAACTAAGTTGAACAATTTGAAAACAATGGAAAAAGAACGTGTAAGAGTGGGTCTGCATTTTATAGAATTCTTTTAGATGAAAAGACATTAGCAGCTGTGGGAGCAGGATCCAGTATGGAGGCTCTTCTCTCCCAGCTGAGCGGCCTTCTCCTCAGTCTGTACAGCCAAGAGGTTTTGCTTCATCTCTGTCCCCTTCACCCCATTTCCTGAAACTTTAATTCCTGGTTTCACAAGTAAATAAAAAACAGTAAATAAATCTGTTCCCTTGTCCCAAGGGTGATTGGCTGAGCACTCCTCTCACCCAAAAACCAAACCCTCTGATACTGGAATGCAGCACAACCCTATCACAACTTCTTTAGTAAATCAGTCCCAGGCCCACTCCGTGCACCAAACTTTTCTGCAGCGTTCCTGTGACAGTCCTGCTACAACGGGCCAAAACCACGCCTGGGAGCACACCAGTGATCACTTATGCTTGGTCCCCTCCTCCCCTCCCAGATTACTTCACCATAGAAATGCAGCCCTAAACTTCATCAGTATCCCAAATCCAAAACCTTAGAATTACTTTCCAACTCTCCCCCATTTATGTAATTCTTGCCCTTAATGAAAATCATTTGCTTGAGCCCACACTGTTACTCACACAGAAGTAAAGAGAAAGGGACACAACAGTGAAAGAACAGATTTTTTTAATATATATTTTACAATGCTAACTATTTCTTTCTGGCTAGCAGCAATCTGTGCTGACATCCGTGGGCATCACTTGGATGATGAGGCAGGAGGCAGAGCCCACAGCCTGTGAGACTGTCCTCAAAGTAGCTGGGAGACATCTCACTTCTCCCAATGGGATTTGCTTGGGCATTTCTCAGATATTCTGGAACCAGAAACCACTTCATGGATATCCTGATTTGATGTTCAAGAAGTTGTTATTTTTTTAAAAAGTCTTAATTCCCCCAGGCCCTTGTCCAGCACTATCTTAGGACAACCGTGGTTTGAAGAATTACAGCTCTTTGAAGGGTGCTCGGGCTCTTGGCGTGAAATGGCAGCAGCTGGCTCAGCACTGATGCTGCTGTCAGGAAAAGCGACTCCAAGGTCTCCAAAGGTTTGCAACTCTTATGCTTGGTCTGTTTTAATTGATTTCTGTTTTTGCCAGGGTTCTCACAGCACATTACAAGGCTTTGCAAAGTCGTTTATTTTAATTTTCAAAACTTTCTGGTTGACAAGAAACACAACTAACAAACATTAAGTCATTTTTCCTCGGGAAAGCAAGATGCCAAGTTTTCCATACTGAGTTGTGTTAACTGTGGCACAACACCACAGGAGCGTGACTCCTTGTATAGAAAGAGCACTTTTATTGCTCATTTTTAATTTGAAGGAATTATTCTAAATTCAATACAATTCTGAGATTCAGTAAGTGACTTACAGAATGAAATGGAAATACCCACTCAAAAAAGAAATTAAAAAAAAAAAAAGCAGCAAAACTGATTGAGACAAAAATTGTAATTTTTTTCTCTTGATGATCTTCTATCATTTTACGAGGATCACTGTCACCAGTGACACCAGCAGTAAAGCCACTGCTTTCATGACAATTTCTAATCTCCCTGAACAATTCATGTTACCATCTCAAGAGCACTGACAAAAACACCTCTTCTCCTGAGTCATGAAGGTGGTTTCTCCATAAATGTAGGGACATAACATTGAAATAAAAGTGCTGTAGTATTTGAAAACAGAAAAATCACTCAAGCAGACTCAATGACTTGTGTGTGACAGGTTCACTGCATCCCATGGAAAAATGCCCCAGAGACGGTAAGGAAAAATGTGCCCAAGAAAGAAGTTTCTTCTCCACACCTCACCAACCTGTTATTCTCACAAGAAATAGGGTTTGGCTTCTGAAGTTGAGGGATTTATCAGACCCAGCAGGCAGAGCCATGGCCACATTTCCCTACAGAGATCAGCACAGCTTTGGATCTATTTGTGATCTAAACACACCTTAAAAGGTCCTCTGTCTTCATCGTCCTTTCCCTCTCACTCATTTTGCAAGGCTTAAAGACATCCTGAACTTGTGATGCTGCAGTGAACCTCCCTGCACAGATCTCCCCACCAAGCACCCAGCCTGAGCCCCCTGATGTGGGGCTGCCAACAGCACACTGCACCATGCACGTGTCAGTGTCCTCAGAGCTGCTCAGGTCCTTAATTCCCTGTGGCTTCACCAGGATTCGGGCACAAGAATACTCCAGAGGACCTTTGCCTTGGTGCCTCTCTTCACCTGACCTAGGTTAAAAGATAAAACTCCTCCACAACTAATGAAAGAGTTCAGAAGTGAGAAGGTACATGACAGGGGCTGGAATACTGGTATTTTTAAAGATAAATGAGCATTAGCACAGCCAGAAATTCATTTACCATGTGAAAAATCTATTCAGAGCAGAATGGGAACTCTACCAATTAATATACTTCACAGATGTATCCCTTCAATAAGCAGAGTTACAGGGATCATTTTTCTTTGACACACACCATAAGGGAATGAAAAGGTTAATGTAGTGTATGTGAGTGCATTTTTAAAAATCAATTTAAGGGAATTTTCTCTGCTGTAAATTATGCTCTGGCACCAGGGAAAGCCATCAAACTCAAATTAACAAAAGGAACAAAAGAATTTAATCTAAAACTACATTATGATTGTATTGCTCATTGGTGCACACAAAAAAATCAGCAACATACATTTCACTTCTACCTCCTTTGATTACAAAAAGGCTATTATCAGTGAAAGATAATGTTGAATCATAATTAAAAGCAGGACTCTCCCTCCTACCAGCCTGCAAAGCACAACATTTTCTGTAATGCAATAGAAAGTCATTTTGGTTAAGAAACCCATTTGTCAGCTCTCCTCACGTTCACCAGACTGTGACCCCTCTACCTACTCTTGCACACACTTCTGTAATCTCAGAAAAAGCAGGGTTTGGCTTCTGAACTCCAGACTTCCCATTCAGCAAGACCTGACATTGGCCTTGCTGCAGCTGAAGGCATGAAGCTTCACTGGACTCGTGGCATCTGTCTGGAAGATCTGAAACAGTTTTCAGGTTTCCCCTAATTTTAACTGGCAGAAGAGCAAATGTCAGCTGAAATCCTACGTTTTCAAGAGAACCAAAACAGTTCCCGTGACTTCATGGCACTGCCACAGGCTCTCCACTCCCCATCATCTGATTTGCAAACTGTGGACTCCTCTCCCCTTCACAATACACAGGGTGTCTTCTCCACCTGGAGAGGACACTGAGCAGTACAGTGACATTCCCACTCAAAGCCACAATCAGGACAAGTCTTTGAAGTGACACAGCTCCACACCGTGTGTCCTGAAATTAGCACCCATCACAGCCCTTGTGCTTTTCTCAAGTGACATCTGCTGTCACCAAACTCAGGAACTGAAAGGTGGCACTCAGGAGTGCAAGATTTCATGGCATGTTCTGAGTCGATGGAATGAGGAGAGAACATGACACAAGTGATCTGTGCCCTTCTGTTGGCCACTGTGCTGGCTGCCAAAATACCCCACAGCACAGTGAAGGAACAGACAGCTCATATGGGCTACTCAGGATAAATCAGCTGCATTATTTTCCTTCCACTGCATTGCCTTAAGTACCTGCATCATTCCCCCTGTGCATTCAAAGGCTTTCTACCACCGAAACCTCCCCCTGTAGAGAGCAGATAATGGTCAGTGTAAAGAATCTGAATTATTTGATCTTCATTCATTGCCAAATGATGCCTTGAGGAACAGAGGCCATGGTTGTTTTGCTCATGGCATTTTTCACCCCTGGATTGTCCCCCACACTGAGGATCACATTCCACATCTCAATGCCTGTGTCTTCGCAGTACCATGGGATTTTCTACCTCTGCTTCCAAAAATTCTTCATTGGTTGGTAAATAATGGCAAGACTACATGACTACAGTCTTATGACTATATAACTGTAGTCTTCTATGTCTGATGAGGTCACTATGGATCATTTATTCCCTACTCTTACAGCTGGTTTGATCTATCAGTGAAGGGACTTTCAAATGGTACACTTGGTTGCCAAAATAAAACACAAGGTTAAAGCCACCATTTCACCTAAAAATTGAACATAGACAAGGAAGCAAGCCATGGTACTAGAAAAATTGCAGCCATTTTTTGTTACATTCACTTGGACAAGGAGTGCAAGGGAGTGAGGATCAAAGAAACCCAACCAAAACCAACTTGGCTTGCCCAGATTCATTCACCGCTTTATATTGCTACAGCAGTGAAGTATATATGCATATATATATATAAAAATATACAAAGACACAACTTTTTTCTCTCCATGTCTTCTCATGGGAAAGCAGAGACTCACCCTTTACACACACTTAGCTTTGTACGAGAAGTCATTTCTTTTTCACTCATTGTTTTTTATCTCTTTTGAAATGTGAAATAAACTGTCCTTCCATACGCTGAGTGGAGCTGGGCTTTGGCTCCTCGGAAGGAACAGCTCACAAGTCAGTATCTGAGCCTCCTCCCTGTCAGGTAGGACCAGGCAGCAGTGGAGAACAGCAGCACCTAATCCCTTCCCCATATGGTCAGGGACTATGACTAGTGCATAATTAATTAAAATATGTCTGATCACAAGTTCAAAAGAATCAGCGGAATTGAAGTAAAAGCCAGTGGCTTCTTTTTGGTTTTTCTTCCCCATTTTCTTTCTTTTTTTGCCAGGGGCTTCTTAGGGTTCACAGGGAATAAAAAGGCTCTTAGAGGTTGTGTACTCCAAGTCCCTGGAGGTGTTCCAGACCAGGCTGGATAGGGATCTGAGTAACTTGGTCTAGTGGAAGGTGTCCCTGCCCATGGAAAGGGGTTTGGAACAAGATGGTCTTTAAGGTCCCTCCCAGCCCAAACCATATTCTAAATCTGAAAGCTCACCCCATCCCTGTTTGTGCTCCTGACAGCGTGGCGGCTGTTGGTGTCATGTATCTGCCTTGTGCCTCCCAAAGCCCACAAGGGCACCTTGAGCTGAGCTGTGTCTGGAACACGGATCTGTCTGGGAGCTGGGAGAGGGGCTGGGGCAGTCAGTGCAGCCACACAGTCCTGGGACCCCAGAGAGATGATTTAGAGCCATGACTTGTGACAGGGACTACAAAGCTTTCATTTACTTTTTAGTAGTAGGATGGAGGAGAAAAAAAATTTATGTTTTATGACCTCTCCTTTTCAATAAGAAATATGTTAGGACTGTGCCTTAGTGGCCAGCTAGGTTATTGGAATAGCAAAGAAGCAGCATTGCTTTTTGTGTACAGTATTTTGCCTTTTAAAATATTGCCTTATAATGTAAAATGAGAAAGTCATATTATGTACAGGAGAACTCACAGCAAACAAATGGGGCACTACAGACGTAGGATTGTTCTTTTTTTCTCATTTTATTGGAATAAATTCAAAAACATAATCAGAATCTAGTTCATTCTCTTACATAACCCTTTGTGAAGGACTCTTAAAATTCACATCAACAGCATCTCATTCCCTCTTTCCCCTTAATTTCCATTTTGTTTAATGGCTTCATCACCATTTGCTCGTGATTTTGGTATTTTTTTTTCCCCTCCTGTGAGAGAGAATAACCTCTCCTGGGTAATAGGACAAAGAGTTGGAAGCTGTTTGCTTCTGTCGTGCTTCTGTAAAAAATACATTAAAAAAAAAATTCCTTTAGAGGGAATAAGCCCAGTTCTACTTTTTTTTCCCTGGGGTCTGGTGACACAATTCCAGCAATGCCAAGTCCAGCTGCAAGAGCCACGTGAGGAGGTGCTCTGAGTGCAAGTTCCACCCCTGCACAGCACATCCCCTTCGCAGGCTGAAGACGTGGAGTGCAAAATAATCAATCTTCCAAGGCCCTAACGAGCCCCTGTGCTACAGCCTGTACCTTGCCTGCATCAGCTTCTAGAACAACAAAAAATGCCGAGCACAGACAGAAAAAAATAGCTGGAGGCTTCTATCAAATTTCTTTGTGAAATTACAGGAGGTACTTAACATTTGTCCTGTAACTTTTCAAAGGCAATGAGAACATTTGCCATTCAGACAGGAAGTCATTATCTCCCATGGGAATGAAAGACATCTTGATATAATCCTGATCCTTTAACAACAAGAATTCTGAACTCAGAAAATCTCAAAAGATGAGTCTATGAAACTTCTGTGCTTGGGCTCATGCTCAGCATGGACTTCCCAAGAGCCTCCTATATTCTATAGCATCCACATTTACATATCTCTTAATATGTAGTTTTCCACTTACATTAAGCCTTGTATTAAGAATTAAAATTCTTAAACTAGAAAATGCACCTTCTGCAGAAAAAAAAAAAAATGTGGAAAGACCAATTGAGAGAAATGGTTGAAAAAAGTTTAATTTTTACAGACTACTTCATGCTTGCACTGGTTACTTTTTCTGATTTTGAACTAAGCCCTTTCCCCATCAGTTGGTCAGTCCATGGTAGAAGTGATCCATGCAGGGTGGGAACCCACAGCATGGATCCAGTTTTTGATCCAGTAATGGACAACTCATTAACCTCTCTGAGTAGTGATGCTGATCCCAAATCTGCATCCTCCTGCTTCCTCACTGGTTTGTAGTTTTTCCTGCCACTGTTTTGCCAATAGCTTTCCCTTCCATAGTATGAGGAGAGGGAACACCCTCAGCCTCAGAACAGAGATTTGGGGAAATATGGAGGGTTTATGATGTCATCTATGCAAGATATTTGGGCAATTGCATCGAAAGCAGGGTTAGGTTGTTAAAAATCATTTAGGTTCTTGATTGCCCTCAGTTTCTCTGCAGGCAAGGCTCCCAAATATCTGTGAAGATTGATGCCCAGTGCCTAAGCACCTCTCCATTTGAGTATCATTTGAGAACCATCTTTCTTTGCTCACATACAGCAAAAAAACCAATCTCCCACGATCACTTTGAGGTAGGGGAACAGCCTTGAAGTTGAGGTAACACAGAGGTTTGTTGGGCAGGGCACAGAGAAGGGTGCACTTCCCCTTATTTCTGCTCAGCAGGACAGGCCAGAGCTCACCCGCTGCCTGCTCAGCTCTCCCTCACCAGCAATGCCCTCTCTGGAGCTGTGCCAGCTAACAAAACTCATTCCCAAGCTGCAGCTGGTCCTGCATCCGTGCCCAGGGGCAGCACATCTGCGGTGTGACCAGCAAGGGGGGATGTAAGGGCAGAATTTCGAGTAAGAGGAGCAGGAGGTAACAACTCATCAGCTGTTTCCATTGCCTTGTCAGGACAGGAGCGTTTGAACTTGGAGAACAGCACTGGGTGTGCTGTCTGTTATCTGCTGCTCTGCACAGGTGGATGAAATCCCTGTGTATTTTATTAGCTCCTGTTCTGCTGCATGAATGGATACCACTCATAGTTCCAGCTTACTGCTTTCACTTAAAATTATTGAAATGTTTGTTGCAGAGGGAAGAAGAATCCCGTTTCCCTCTGCTGCTGCTGGGATGATTGCAGCAGTCACAGCAAACTGCCTGAGCATCCTTCACAGAGCCTGATTTGGCAAATCACATTGCCACGGGTGGACACAGGATCAGCAAGAGGTGGGGATGCTTGGCCTGCCTGCTAATGGGGAGCACACTTGGAATCAGCCTCTGGAAAAATGCTTCCATGTCCATTAGGGACGACATTTACCTTAGTCCAGATGGCACCCATCACTCTGTGCACCAGTTAAGCTCCGAGCTCAGAGGGACGGTGTGTGCTGTATGGGGATGATGTGTGCAGTTCCACACTGCAAGTGTCAGCCATTTGTGCATGTAGGCAATTTTTTTTTTAATATGTGTATGTTTTAAGGGAAATGTGGGCAATTAAGCAAAGGAATAGCAAATAGGTAATTTCCAGAAAAAGTAAAATGTGACTATCATAATTAGGCTTTTCTTGTCAGTCAATGTTTCATTAAGTAACTGTACAGCGTGCCTCAAGAGTATTGTTGATTTCTTCATCCAAATACAAAAGTAACACTGTATATTATGGGCTGCTCCTAAAATTACTAACTGTGTTTGTTACTTTACTAAATCTTTTTGGTACAAATAAAGAAATGCTGGTGTCAGTTAATGCATGATCCTGCACAATGGCTCTTCTGTCTCCTGTCTCATAGGATGCTCTCCTACATCTACAGGGAAAATATTGCCAGGAAAGGGCAGTGGTTTCCTTTGGCCCCACATGCCCACAGGCCTAGCTGTAAATGAATTCATGAAAAGCATTTAATATGATATCTTTCGGTAGCAGAGTAACCATTTAGAGTTCTGCTTAAGTCCCATGTACTTCGGTGGGATGCAGACAGGAGTGTTTCAGCACTTCCCAGACATTTTGGTGTATGATTTCCCAACATAAACCCTTGCTCTACAGAGAAAGACCCAAGATCCAACAGAGGTGTCTACAAGAGGGATATCCTTCCCCTGGCAGGGGGATGCCTGCCCTGTGCACCAACTCCTGCACCACCTCCCTGCAGCACCCAGCCCTCTCTGTGCACAGTGTGGGGAGCTGAGCCCAGCTCGTGGGTGT
The DNA here is from genome assembly GCA_013397055.1 of Pachycephala philippinensis. NCBI lineage: Eukaryota > Metazoa > Chordata > Aves > Passeriformes > Pachycephala > Pachycephala philippinensis. The sequence continues at coordinate 413,522 of VWZT01011242.1, forward strand.
CTGTCTCAAAAGTGATCTGGCCCTCAATATGGAAAGGAAATTAAACATTGTGGTGTTCCACACGTGTGGTGGGTTGACCCCGGTTGAATGCCAGGCACCCACCGAAGTTGCTCTATCACTCCCCTCCACAGCTGGACAGGGGAGAGAAAATATAACAAAGGGTTCATGAGTCGGATCGGGAGAGGTCACTCACCAAACACCATCAAGGGCAAAACAGGCTCAGCTTGGGGATACCAACTGAATTTATTACCAATAAAATCAGAGCAGGATAATGAGAAGCAAAATAAGTCTTGAAACCACCTTCCCTCTCTCCTCTCTCCCTCCCAGGCTCTACCTCCTCCCCCCAGCAGCACAGGAAGATGCTTGTCCAGCAGTGGATCCATCCCTGAGCTGCCTGGCATTGACCCTTCTGGGCATGGGGGAAGCCACCCCTGCAGCTCCTCACTACCGAAACCTGGCCTCTCAAACCTAACACAACACTCTAATGGCTCAAGAATATAAATTATATTTGGCACAATATATTAAAGAGCTCATAAAACTTCATCAGCATGGCAGAATGTATCCTGTGCTTTTATATAAAATATAACCATTACAAGAAAAGATTATCGGGAGTGTAAAAATGAGAAAAACAAGGTGCTGCCACAAACTTCAGAAGAGAAAACACAACAAGGTGTCTACAAGGCTGGGACAGAAAACAAAAACTCCAATTAAATTTCTGTATGATTGATGCAGCAAGTTTAACTACTCCATTAGAGAAGCAAACCAATGATACAATGGTATGTTTTCCTTGCCTTGCTCAAGTCTGCATCTCAAGGGGACTTATAAATATTTAAACAGCTATATCAGAATTCATCAGTTTTTAGAGAAAAATTAAACCTTAACATTGATATCTATGATATAATGACTTACAAGTCACTGCATAATTAATCTTGATATTAACTGCGTGCACTTGTGATATATGATTTATTATGGGTTATTCATCTAAATTCTTCTAAGGGTATTGCTTCATACACACACAATCTAATAACCCTCAATGCAGCAGCAGGTGCTACTTCATAATAAATATTAACATATTTGGAAAAAATACTTCTGTATCAATTGCTCATACTCTGTTTTCACCTCTCTGATGGACTTGATAGGGATTAAAAACTAAACTGGAAATACAGATCTTGTACTTCCATCTTCATCCTTACTGCCCTTTTCATCGCATTTCATACTGCATTTTTCTCATTTCAGAACCAAGTTATATAACTGTAGTTTCATATACCTGCACCCTTCTTAAATGTGTTCAGGGAGAATAACATACAACACTCTGTTTAGATGGGGAGTGCTCAGAGAGGATTAAGCATTTCAAGAGGCAGCTCATTCAGTTTGACTAGCAAGGCTCTTCTGGATGATGCTGTAATACACTGTAGGATACAACCATTAGTTTTATTTTATTTTGTAGCTCTAAGTTGTCTTTCCCCTTCCATGAATGCCAGCTACTCTCAGACAGATGGTTCCTTACTCATCAAAGCAGCTATCAGAGATACAGTCCCTGAGATGCACAGAGAGGTCCTTACTTGTCTTTGAGGAATATTTCCAGAGGAAGCTGAGAGGGAAAGCCCAGCACATATCAAATAATTTGAAAAATGCTTGAAAATAAATACAAAAGTAAAAGCATTTCTGCATCAGGCAAGAAGCATATGTGGGAACAAAATGTAATGACCATAATTGACCAGAATAGAAACATATTCAAAAAGGATATTTCCTATACTAACATCACTTTTTTACTCCTTTCTCAGATATTATTCCTCCTCACATTATTCATTAATTTACAGACTCCTCTAAATTCAGCCAGCCTCCCAGTGAGGTAACGGGATGATTGGATAAATTAGCAATTACCAGAATTTGCTGCAGCTTCCAAAGAAGATGATGATGCTTGGGTTGGCATTGCCTTGGGAGGGTGAGATGCAGGCACCAGACATGCTGATATACCCACCACAAATAAAAGAGAATTTACCCCTAGTGACTATCACTCTGCTCAATAACCAGATTTTCAAATTCTCTTCAGTCTTGGCAGTGGACACTAAATGTTTCCATCAAAACTATGACCTCCCTGTGTTAGAAATTGTCCTGACATTACTTGTAAAGGGCTTAATTAGAAGAGGCAATGTTGACCCTAAAGCCCCTGTTAAGCAAGTCACTGCTGACAACCTGAAATGTTTTAGCATCATTAGTTACACCTCTGACATAGCCAGCAGACAAAACCCACGACATTTTCTGAAATTTTTAAGGTGATTCTACCAACCCTGTGCATAAGAAAGGGCTTTTGGAGTCTCCCTCTACATATTTCCACAATGTCAAAGAGTTAATTTGTTAATACGAACCAAATCCATGTGAATTAGAATCTGTTTCAGGAAGCTCTGTCTTCTGCTACCTCCTCCTGCCTCAAGGCAATGCCCTGCAGCAGATTCACACCTAAAAATTCAGTATCCTGGCCATAGCAAAAAGCAGCTCTGCTCACCATATGTTTACTGGTTAAAATAAGACCCTTGCACACATGTGATGGATATCTCCTCTGAACCAGGCAGTGAGCTAACACAGGGATGCAGAAGGTGGTAGCAACCAGCACAGCACCAGAGTCCAAGCAGGGGGCACAACCTCCCATTGCTCCCCTCCCGAGCAGGGTGTGTTCACACACAGAAACTGCACTCTGTGTCCCACAGTTACTCGTTCAGGTGAAAACCCACGGGCTTCCCAAATTGCTGGGAAGTCCTAAGCCAGATCCACGCTAAGTTAACAGCTGCTTGCACATGACACCCTTAGAAAGGAGCTTGCTGTGCTGTCACTGCGAATAACACACAATTGCCTTAGTTTGGTCTTCCATAATCATTCCCATCAATGCCTCAGAGTTTAAAGATCTAATCCTGCTTGCAAAATTCAATTAGGCTTTGCAAAAAAAAAAAAAAATAAAAAAAAAAATTAGTCATCAAAGTTTTAGATAAACAGATCCCAGCTAAGGACAAAGCTGCACCACTACTCCTGTGAATTTCAGGATTAAAGAAAATCAATATACTGTGTCATATTCCTGTAAAATATTATCTGCAGTACAGCTTGTTTTCTCATTGGTGCATGAAGTTAAAATCTAAGTCCAGTTTTCAGTGACTGCTTATTTGCTACAAATATTAAATAAAATAGTAAAAGGAAAATCACCTTCTACACATGTATGTTTCTTTTTAGAATAGGTGGCCAAGTAATGCCCTGACCTTTAGAGAGACACAGGAGGCAGAAGCCCTGGATCTGAACAGACACCCAGTGGGAGGGAAGCCCAGCAGCACCTGCCTTTTAATAATCTAACATAGCAGTGCAATGACAATTTGCATTTGCAAGCAAATAAAAATAAGTAAAGATAATTTTCACTTGCTTTCTTCACTTGTTTTTCTGCTTTCAGGGATACCTCAGTGTGGGGGACAAAGAACACGTTTTGGGGGAAGGAGAGAGTTGCAAATGGTCCTCTGACTGACCCTAAGCTCAGAGGTGGCACAAGTGGGTTTTGCTCTCTCTTCTAAAGCCTGTACATTAATAAATATTAATTTTATCAGACGGTGTCTACAAGGTGATTTTCAAATTCCTGTTGATTTAGTAAAGAACTTAGGTGTTCAGCACTTGCAAAAACACTGCTGTTTCGATAGACACCTTCAGACAGATTTAGGTATTTAACCTGAAGAGTCAACATTTGCAGTTCTCCAGAAGGATTACCTGGGCTTTCAGGGCAAATTTCTACATCATCAGCTGCTCTGCATGTTGTGCTAACCTGGATCCTTGCCTGGCCCCGGTACATGTGGCTGTATGAGGCTTATTGGTAGAGATGTGAGGTTTCTGCAAACTCAGGAACAAATCCTTAATGTGCCAGGAAGTAAGGAAGAAGCTCTTTTATATTTCTGTTTTATTGAAAGTTCCCTCTCCTCTCACACGTTTCTGGGATGAATGCTTTTCCAGAATCAATGTGAACTTTACTCCAAGAACAATCTGATAAATTCCTAAAGAACTGACAAGAAAATCTTGGGGAAAAGAATAAAAACCAGCTTTTTTCTTCTAAAATATTTAATACCTGGAACCTATAAAGAAGTGTTGAAGACCTGCCAACATTTCCAATGATTTTCAAAGTCATACCATTTTTAGTTGCTCCAGAACTGCTGATATCAGCAAGCATGCCCTTCTAAATAATTTATTGGCATTTCTACATAAATTAGATACTTAAAGGTGAAGATGCCATGAACCTTGTGGAGGCTGAGTGCTCACTACATGGACTGTAATCCATCAACCCAACAGACAGATTTCCAAACTGGCTTAAACCTCAGCAGGCTCAGTGCTTGGAAATGGTTCAAGGACTCCAGAGACTGCAATATGCTCTTGAAATGTCACTTGCTGTAAAAGTACATTCTACACAAAAATAAATCACCATAAAATAAGGTAGCAACCTCAGAGAGTTATAAATTGATCATTTAAATCACAAGTTAGTTACTGCTCACAAAAACAAGCAACGCAAAAATTATGTCTACTTCAGCTAAGGACAATGTATTACAAAAGACAGGGCAGAACCATCAGCTAAAACACACATTTGCATAAAGGCAAATTCTTCAGTAAAGCACTTTAATCCTGTCTACCAGTTTCTAAAGCCACCATGGACTTTTTTTCCCCCTAAAAACTGTATAATTCTGGTTTGCAGAATTCGGCCATTGAAAAATGTTATGTTGGCATTTTACCTGTAATTGCTGTATTTATAAAGGCTCCAGCCTGCAAAGATGGAAACAATCTGAAAAAGAAGGTGGATGATATTTCAAGAAGAATGTTGGGGATGAGGAACTGGTGAACAAAAAATACTTTCCCTAGCAAGGAGCAGATCAAAATCTTAAACCTTCAGAATTTGTTTTTAAATGAAAAAGGAAAAAAATTATCAAAGAAAGAAAGCTCCCATCCTGCATAGAGAGTCACTGCAGCCAGGGGTGTGTTGGTGTTGTTAGGATGGATCCATCATTTCAGTGGATCCCTGAAGTACAACTGTATTAGGGGATAAGAAATACCAATGATGAATTAAATGCTAAAGGGGATGTAAAGATGATAAAAGCATCATTTTCATCAGAAAACAGGGGAGTAGGAGTGGTAAAGTTCCTACCTGAGAGATAAAGAAACAAGATTGAACAATGGAAATAAGCAGGACAATCAGCACAAATATCTCAAGCTATTAATTTGTAAAGAGTAAAAAAAAAAAAAAGGCTGAGTTTCAGCAGGGGAGGGGGGAAGAGGCTGCTGACAGCAGAGATAAGGAGTGTCAGTGAAGGTCATTCCATCTCCCTGGTCTGTGGGTGACCAACCCCAAGGGATGGGACAGCAGTGCCAGCCCTCCCCGTGAGGACACAGGGGCAAGAATTCCTGCTTGAATACAAACCCTGGCTGCATTGGTTAAACAGGCTGATGTTCTCATCATTGGAATTCACAGGAATGCACACAAAGGAAAATGCCAACATAGTGAACTTTTCAGCTCTTAGCCAAGTAATTCTTTGCAAGTGGTTTTTGTTTTGTTTTGTTTTTTTTAATTTAGTTTATAGCACAAACTCAGACTACGTGGGGCACAAACAACATGAATAAATTAAGTGGATCATGATCATTGAAACTAGGGATATTTCAAGCATAAAAAGGATTAATAGATTCTGGGGTTTTTTCCTATTTGTTCTCTAAAAGTCTATTTTGACAATGAATTATAAATGTTTCACTGACCGTTCTTCTTCTGTTACTACCAAAAAAAAGAAGACTACACATTTGTGTACTTGCTGCAAACCCTGAGTTTTGCCTTGCTCCCCAGCTCTGTGTTCTTTTCAGTATTTGGTTTTGACTCTGACAAATCAGCTCTCCCAGCACTAACCAAATTATGGTTTTGAGGCCCAACAGAAAATAAGGTTTGGCATCATCTTCCTTGTGAGAAGAGATGCAGCAAATCTGTTAACCAGAATTCAGTCACTACAGAGATTTAAATAATGCCTGACTTCCTGCCTTGCTACTTGCCATTCCTACCATTATTACTTGTTTAAGACGAGACACCCAGAGGAAATTTGGTTCTGCTCTCACATTTACACAACACCATTACTTTACCTTAATGACCAACACGCCCTGTTTAATAAAACCCCGGCATCAACTTTATTACATCCTGCACTGCTAATGATTTGGTAGTCACCTAACGCATTAATCTTGATTCATGACTCACTTGAAATATTTATATAGTACAAAACGCTTAAGTGGAGGTCAGTTGCATGCAAAGCTTCAAAGAATAAATTGCAAGAGTTTGTGTAGACTCTGTCTCCTCCTCAGGAGGAGAACGTGCCTTCCCCCAGCCCGGGCTAGCCCTGGCTGTGCCCCCACACATCTCACCCTGGGGCTCCCATTCAGACATGCCTGGGCTGCTCCTCTTCCCCAGATATTCACCAAAACTAACCAAAAGCCAAAATTCCACCCACTCCGCACACATTAAAAATGTCTGATCTCACGTAACTAAAATTCCCTAAAAGGAGCAACATCATTTGGGGATGCCCAGGAACCAAGCTCAAAAGGATGAAGCAGAAGCCCCTAGTAGTAGAATACTAGCACATATTTTGATACAGACAAGTTTAGAATTGCTGATTCTGAAGCATGTCAAAAGATCTGTGGAAACATCTGAAAAGCACAAATGGTCCCTACAATATCAACAGGCACCAGTGGCCCTGGCAGCCAGGTAGGAGCTGGGCAGGAAAATCAGCCATATGGCCACAAGCATAATTTTATTACTACAGAAAGGAGTTTATTTTCACTGCTTTTTACTTTCATAAAGGAACAAATGCTTTCAGATGGTTTCATCATAATTCCCTCGATATTAAAATTATGTGCTGGCCCATGGAAATTCAAGCTACGGGACATAATGCAGACAGCATGGGACCCAGAATAAAGGCAGACAGATGAATCTCTGAAATAACTGGAAAGACTTTTAGAATCGTAGAATCACCAAGGTTGGAGAAGATCTTTAAGATAATCAAGTCCAGCCTTCAACCGAACACCACTGTGCCCACTAAACCATGTGGTGAAGTACCACGTCTACTCGTTTTTTGAACTCTTCCAGGGATGCTGACTGTACCTTCTCCAAGTACAAAAGCAGGCCCTCAATCCCAGACAGAGCTGTTTCTGCAAGCCTATTCCCCAGCCGTATGAGGCAGGTGAGGCTGTTCAATGTCAGAGACTGCTAAGCCTGTAAATTTTTGCCCCTTTTCCAGTCCACACCTCAAAGTACATAAGAAATGTCAGTACTGCTTCCAGCAGCACTCACTTCATGTGCTAATTCTACATGTGGCACGTGGTTTTCTACTGGAGCATTTCACCATGGGCTGCTGGCTACAAGATGCTGTTGAGGCTGAGAGTTGTCTGTGAAAGCTGGGGTTGATGAGGAAGAATCTGACACAACCCTCATTTTCCACACTCTGTTCTCTTTGCAGCTGTTTTTTGCTCCCTGTGCACTGCCTGGTGACATGAATCATGGAACAGAAGGAACAGTTTAATCAATAACATGCTTAATTGCTAAAAATTATTCCACAAGCACAAACTCACAGCCAAGAGACCACACTATCTGTCACTGAAGATGCATTATGAGGGAGAAACAAAGAGGTTTAAGTGTCATTAGCAAAACAATAATAAAATAACCCATAAAATTGAAAATATGACTTAGTGAGAGCATATAAACATAAAACAGTGAAGTTCCCAAGATGAAATCGTATTACATTACAGATAATTCCATATAATGTGGTTCAAAATGTCAAACTGCATTTGTATTTTAAGGTGTGCAGACATATTTATTATGAGCAGCCAGTTTGCTCTATTACTTCGTGAATTCAAGGAAAAATGAAGCTTCCATCAAACTGCATTGCATTAAGTGGTCACTGCACATTCAGAAGAAGATACTCTGCTGCTCTCAAGCAGCAGAACTATCTGCAAATGTATATGAGAATAGGAATTTCTGAATATTAGACACTGTGTCACACAGCAGTGATTAAAGCAAGTCTGTTTCAGCTCTGATCCTTTATGAGCAAAGCTTCCTTGAATACTTACTCACTTTGCTAGGAAGATATATGTGAGGAGCCCAGTGAAATAATCTGCCTCAGCACTTCTGTTGTAATTAAATGCAGTCGCATGTTGGCACAAGTAATGACCACCATCTGCTCGGATCCATGGCTGGTCTGTCCTTCACCACAAATCACACATCTCCACACGGCCAGCAAAATACCCATTACCAGCTGATCCTCCAAAGCACCACACGAATAATCTGAATATGCAACATGTTTGTTACGTACGAGTGCTAATATATTTGGCCTACAAAAATGCTTGTCCAGGTTTGGATGCTTTAATGCTTTAATAATTCTGTTAAATGTTTGAAAGAAAACATACTAAATGACCCAGGTTGCAAAGTCAGGGTCTCAGGAATTAGAAAAAGCCAAGGCTTACATTGTCTCTTCCGGCTGTAAGAATCTGGATACACCACCATATCCTGGGTTTAGCGTATCCTTGCCTAAAACTGTATCTCCTTTATTTCACAAAATTTGTTTTACAATATGGGCATGTTCAATGCTACTATTGCATTGATTATTTTTTTTTCTATTTGTATATCTCATCTTTTCATAACTCACCACTCAAATCTCATTACATTTAAAGGTTATTAATTCCCTTGGAAGGTTTCCATTAGCATTTCTACACCCTCAGATGCAGTCTGAGTACCTTGTGAAGTCTGGGCTCTCCCACTGTTCTTAAGGTGGATTTGCACATCCTCTGCAGCCTCCAGGACAAAGCTCAGCCCTTCAGTGCTGCTTCAAGCTCTCATTCCTGTTGGGAAGGACTGGGCATGGCTCTGTCACCAGCCTGCCTGGACACCACCTCTTCTGAGAATTGCAGTCTCCTATGGAATCTTTCTTCCTAACAGCTTTTTTAAGCAAGAATTATTATCCTCTTTTTACAAACATAGAATCAAGGCCAGACAGATGAATGTCCAAATTTACTTTAATCTGGGAAGTGACTAGTGCAACATTCACTACGTCAATCTCACCTTCTGCAACCAATCTTGAAGAAACCTTCACTACGCAAGCTGTGATTAATCTCCGAAGTCATCAAGCTTGGAGAATGAATAGGATAGAGAATCCAGTGTCGAAACAACTTGGGGTGAACATTAAAGGCTGTGCAAGGATACCCGTGTGTCTAAGGGGCACTTTCTAGCTCCATGCAGCTTGATTCTGCTGATCAATGTGCAGGCAACTTCTAAATGAACACTGCTAAGGAATGGAAGTATCTCTCATGCTCCCAAGTCGTCTTTTCTTTGCTTTTATGGACCTTTGTTGAACACAGAAAAAATTCTTGGTAGTCCTCTCATGCACAACAAAGTCCAAGAGCAACGGCCACAAGCTGTAACATGGGAAATTCTGATAAGACATGAAAAAAATCATCATAATAGGAGTGGTAAATCTTTGCAACAAGGGCTGGACAGGCTGTGTCATCCCCACCCTTGAAGAGTTTTGCACGAGTTGTGCATGATGCCCTGAGTAACATGATGTAACTGCAATTCAGCCCTGTTTGCAGTGGATTTGGGCCAACCTAAGGTTTTCTGTGACTGTCCTGTGGTGTCTCCACACAGCTTGTGCTGCACAGTGGGGTGCACTGTCCCCCCTGCACTCTGGATGTGTTCATTGCTTGAAGGAGAAGGAAATTAATGGATCACACTCGTGACCCACTTCATTTTGAAGATATCATTTGTACAATCATATGATTGGGTATTTAGGCATGACCCTTTCCAGGTCTCCCCATGACTGAGCAGGCATCACACAAATCCATACTCCCAGTGAGGTGACACAGTCTGGCTGAGGCAATTAGATCATCATTACCAGAAATAGAACTGAGCTATATATTGTCTGACATTAGTAAATTCAAGGGAATGAAATACCTTGTTCCAAATTATAGTATCATCCATCTAGACTTTCTGATAGTCCTGAAAGACAAATGGTCCAGCAAATGGCTGTAATCATCATATGGGTACAGTTTAACTCCCTGAGACATGTTAAAAGAGCAATATTTGCAGAAATATCAACCTGAAAATGTGAACAGGGTCTCCTGACTGGGTAGGTTCAGCGAAACATTTCAGTAAAATTTCAGGAGATATTTCCTTCAGATATTCTTCACTTTCAAAAAGTAATTTAACAAAGAACTTAAAAGATGACTGCAATTAACAGGTTTACTATTAGTAATAATGAATATGTCAAGCTCAGACTTCATGACCCTTAGTTTGGAACAGCTCTTCTCTGAGACAGTTGAGATGCCTTTTTTTTATGGAAAGTAAATGATGTTGAAAAACTCATTTTATTCAATAGAAGATGCCAGAACTCATTCTCTGCTTCAGAGGCCAAAATATGATGGTCACTTTTGGAAGGGTCATGCCCCCTTGTGCCCCAAACTGTTCCTCTCATGTTCCTGGGAGAGAACTGACTGCCATGAGCCAAAAAAGTGCTGAGGAGCAGCCAAGGGGAGCAGTAAGGGCAGTGCTCAGTTCTCTGTCCAGCCCTGATTTCAACTCATTTATCCATGTATGTGCTGCAGTTGGGGGTTTATGAATATGCCTGGGAGACACTTTTCCTGCTGCAAATTGTGTGCACAGACCTCACCAGGGCACAGTCTGATTTATATCTGGCAAGGTTTTGTGCATTGTATACAAGTGCAAAACATGATTCTTGACATCCGCAAAGCATCATCTGAATTTATCTCCCAACAACTCCCACAACAAATAATCCCAATTAGTTCTCAAAAAAATAAACCTCTAGACTGTACTTGCTTCAAAGGAGAGGCGTTTCTGGAAGCACATACTGTCTCAAAAAAAAAAAAAGAAAACCAAAAAGTTAATCCTGACATGATTTATTACCCCTTTCACCTCATGCAATACTTCAATTGTTCTCTGTGTCATGGTCTGATCCTTCAGTCCTTTCTCTTCTAAATCACCCTGTTTTTAGCAAAGGGAGGAAGGTCTGCAGCATTAGGTCCTGAACTCCAACCAGTATTCTCCTCAAAGGAAAATGATGCATTCTGCCTGCTCAAATTGCCATGACAGCAGGTGGCATAGGAAAATGTAATTTTTTTGGTAAATAAGGTTAAGTTATATTAATTCAGTTTTTCATTTGAAGAGTGTAGAGAATTTCCTTCTCCCAGTTTTACTGGATTCAGTAAGTCAGCCATGAACAGAGCATGTGGGGAGGGGATGCACAGTATCTGTGGGAAGATCCATACAAAACATGCAGATGGGATTAATCTACTCATTCCCTAGTTGTAATTGCAGTTTCACAGAAATCCTGCTAAAAAACACATTTATTTGGCAGTAAATATGATGACTAATTGCTAAGGATAGCTGCACATAAATTCCAGACTGAATTTTTTGGCACATTTCTAATTGTCGTATAAAAGAAAATGACACACTCTCTACTCATTTTTCCTAATTAAATGCAAAATATGAAATTATTCCTACTACTCTTATTGGTGGAAATGAAGGCTGTTTCAATTTAACTATGAAATACAGCATATGGTTCCCTGATTATTGGTAAACTGTGCAGCAGAAGTCCTGGGCAGATGATTCCAGAGGAGGATCTGGCCATGCCTGCACTGAGACTCATGTAGGAGCTCTCAATCCAGAGAGCTCTGTGAAGGATACATGGCCCCAAATTAATGACTACAGGATTAGGGCTGTTTGGTTGGGTTTTTTTTTCCCAAAAATTCTCTAAATAAATGTCACATAAATTTCAAACACAAATTTTGCATGATAATCAAGGTGTCAGAGGCATCATTGCTTGCCTGTGACCTGTTTACAGCAAAAGGCTCTTAACAGTCAGCACCCAAAGTCACATAAGACATATTTGGCAGCAGAGGATGAACTCAAACCTTTTGTGTCCCAAGCCAATGACAAAACTGACTTGCTATATAGGATTACTAATACTAGAAAAAAGGGTAAGATAAACTCTGTAGAAATCATTTGCATAATGGAACAAAAATCCTTTAAAACAGCACACAGTGTAAGATATTCCAATATCTGTGGCATTAAAAAACCCCAATCCTGCAGCAGCAGTGCAGTGCAAGTCTAGCACAGACCAGACATGTTTCAGCAGTGGAGAGGGAATTAAATGTTGCTGCCTTTATCTGCACACACAAGAAGAGCTCTGTCATTCTGTCCATAATGGGATGCAAAATATGCCAGTTTATTAATTGCTTAACATCTACCAAACAGCACGGTATTTCCCAAATGGGAAAACACATGCTAAGAGGGAAAAAAAAACCCCAAACCCCCAATTTAAAATGTGGCAATTCTCAGCACTGGACATAAAAGAGATTCAGTAGGAATGCAGTTGGTTGAACACCATCACTTGCCCTGACTGTGTGCCCTTCTTTATGCACGAGGATTTTGAAGTCTAATGAGTATGCACAGAGCATTGCCACTGATTCACCACCACAGAGAAGAGATTTGGCTGGGATTTCATCCAGAAAACAGCTAAGAAAATAGAAAAATACAGGTATGGGAAAAGCTCTGCTATGCTCAAGCATTCTGCCTTCTTTCCATAACAGAGCTGCTTTGTATGACTGCAGATATTTTCCCTGCCTTGCTGCACATAAACCCTCTGTAAGCACACTTTTGACACTTTTCTCTTAGAAAGTTCTCCCATATCAAAGGAAAATATGCTGCAAACCAGAGCTCTGACTTGCACATCTCATACACTGAACTCCTCTGCTCTGCACAGGAAACTCAAAAGTCAGTATCATGGTCAAAGAAAGATAGACAAGAACCCTTCTCAACCTTTTCTGCTAACTGAGCTCTGCCAAGCTTTCAATAATTAAAGATCAACAATCAGACTCAAACACAAACCAAATTACGAGATTATTTGCAAAGCCGTGGATATTTTCAAGTGAGAAACCTAGAATTTATCATTAACTTTCTGGATTAAATCTTTCCAACACATTCATTTCAAGGGTTTTTTTATTCTCCTGTTCGATTGCTCTAAGCTGAGGTCTGCATGTAGCCACTTGCCTCCTGGAGCAGGGACATGAAGAGAAATGCCAGATATTGTGAAGAACTGTGATAAAAACTGTGGCTTACAACCCAGCTAAGCCTCCCCCTCCACTCATGTTTTGCCAGAGGGAGACAGATGAACCCCAGAGGTGCCACACTGCAATTCTCACAGAAGACTTGTGGGTGTGTTGGAGGCTACAGAACATCCCTGAGAGTGGGAGAGAAGGCTGCAGCATTTGTAGCAGCAGTGTGTGGTCAGGGTTTTAGTGACACGGGTCAGGAACACAAGCACTGGGGAATTGATGAGGAACAGGCCAAGCAGGGACTGCTGGGAACACATTTTTTACTGTTTTTCCATCCTCGTGAACACATCTCAGCACTGGGACATTCACTCATAAGTGCCAAAGGCAAAATTTTGGATCATGAGATCCTCATGGTCATAGTGACAATCCTGAGATGCTGGCTACCCCTGGAAATTGTAATGTCAAACCCAGTCTCTTCAGCTCAGAAATAAAAATCTCCTTTCATTTTCTGTTGCTTAAGGAGTGTCAGTCCTGGTAGGACTGCAGGACACAAACCTTAGATGCTATTTAAATATATCAGTTTAGGGAAAAACATCAGCAAGACACAGCAACCGTACGGGCAGTTCTATCAGCCAGAAACATTTTATATCTAAACCTCAAATTCTCTAGAGAAATCTTCAGAGTCAAAGAAACAGCAAACCACTGTATAATTCATCTTCATAATCCTGATGTGTGATTCTTATCCCTGACATACTACTACACTCCTGGCTTTTATTGTAGTCTGACTCCTGCTAAAGGTGTCCATTTGGTCTCAGTGAGGGATAACGCAATAAAACCACTTTTTTCTGTTTATTTCTTTTGGAGTCAGTGAGGGACTCAGTGACATTCTCCAGGTGGCAAGCTAAAAGCTAGACCTTTTATTTGTTTCAGCAGTGTAAATCTATTGCAATACCACTGATTTCAGTGACAAAACTCTTGGCAACATCTAGAGAAAGCTGTTATTTGATGGTGCAAGCCCTTCTCCATTTATAGCTGAAAACCAGGAAAATTTGTTTTGAGAAAATACAGTTGTGCATTTGCCCTTTTTTGTACTTTTCTACCACTATCTGTAAGTGACCACTGCCCGAGACAAGGCACAGGTCTGCTCTCCTAAGGTCATTCCTATGTTCTCTGTAGAACAAATATCTCCATGAGTGCACCTAGCCTACTCATTTAGCCTGTAGAGCTACACCTCAGAATCCATTTCTTTAATTACATAAAATATTTGTGTCTTTTTGTTTAAGTGGAGATCGTAAATAACGCACTGTATAATACATTTTAAAAATCACCTGCTATTGAACAAACCATTTACTTTAACTTGGCTAATCTGGAATCAATATTATAATTAATTTTCTACTTCATCTGTCTTTTGAAGTGGTGGAACAAACCAGTTTGTGTCAGTTCAGCCCTGCAGGACTGTGTGAAATGCTGGGGCTGAATCCCTGTTTACCCCTGCTAAGTAAGATTGATCAGTGAAAGGGTTCCTTGCTTCTAGGAATGCTTTGTGGAAGCATTTCATGACAAAAGAAAACAAAGTGTCACATCTTCATTTATTGGATTTAGTGTCTGATTTGATTTTTAAATCATCAGTCAGGCTGAACTGTACTAGCTTCACTTTAGGAAAATCATAAGGAATTGCCAGCCCTGTGTTCCTGCGGAATGCTGAGGTTCTCCTGGGCTTACTTTGCTTGAAGGAGGCTCAAGGTACAGAGACCAACATGAAAAAAATCATGGTCCCACTGGTTCCAATGAAGGAAGAGTCTAACCTGCCCAACTCCTCCAGTGCCTCCCAGCACAGCACCCAGGTCTCCAGTGAGTGTCACAGCCACCAGAGACAGCCTCCCTCACCTCTGTGGAGGATAAAACCCTCTAGGATTTACCATACAGTGCACATTTCACACACCAGCTAGGGCAGCAAGCCTCCTAGAAAAGCAGATTGTCACCAATCCTGCCACCCTCCTGTCTGTTAATGACCCCAAAGCTGAAGGATCATCAGAAATCCTGCTCACACTTCAAAGGTTTTCCTAATTACTGGTCAGCCAGACACAGCACCAGAGGGAATATCCTTGGCTGAGAGCTCACAAACACAGCCCACACTGCAAAAAGACCAGCTGCTACAGAGGTTAAATCTTTCTCCTGCAGTGAAGAGCTGCTCTGCTGACCTTCAATTCCCTGCGATGTGCAATCCAAACATGCTACAGGTGTATTTTTTAAATCACTTTCCAAAAAAGTGTTTATGTTATCTGTCTCTCCCTTAGCAGAAGGACTTTCCCATGCCAGGGGAGCTGTGCAGTGAAATGGGAATCAGGACATGCTGCAAAAGTCTGCTTTTCACTCCTACCCCAACAGCAGTTTTAGGGGATCCACTGCCCAGCCAGGGGTGCGGGTCTCTTGGTTTGGTGTGAAATCAAGCAACACTGAAAGTGAAAATCTGTGAAAATCTGTGATGAAAAGCTGGGCCAGAAAGCTGTAAATAAAATAGTTAGAAAATGCAGGCCCTCATAGAGATATCAGAATGATTTAATGACTTAAAACTTCCTTTCCAGAGTCTTCCAATTCCCACAACTCTTATTTAGCTTAATAAGAGCTGTGAGCATGCAGATTTACTCACCAGTATTGGGAAACTCTGCTTCCTTTAGCCTTGTGATGAATAAAAAATGCTCCTTTTTAGGGGGGAAAAAAAAAAAAAAAGCTTTTATGGTCCAGGGAGTTTATTAACATGATTTAACATGATTTGAATGATCCCTTGGAGATTCAGAAAGCCAAGCAGTAATTCAAGACAACAAAACTGTTTAAATTTCCAGATTTCTAGGGCAAACAGTAATTTCTTGAGAACTCAAATCATGAGGCACTGGCACAGGTTGCCCAGAGAAGTTGTGGATGTCCAATCCCTGGAAGTGCTCAAGGCCAGGTTGGATGGAGCTCTGAGCAACCTGGGATAGTGGAAGGTGTCCCTGCCTGTGATTTATAAACACCTGAGGCCAACATCTCTGCAGTGATGAAACCCTCTCTGATGCTTTACCTGATCAGCACAGTGAACACATGTTGGTATCTCTAGGGAAATACCAGTGAACACTGTCCTGGCAGCTGGGCTTTTTCTTGGAGGGGCAAAAATACGTAAAAAAGAAGCATCACATGCAACAAGATCAGTTCCCTGCAGTGTTGCTGCAATCTACCAATGTGCTGAGTGTGGTCCAAGGGACAATGTTCCACTCAGCTCTCACTAAAGGCACTTCTCTGATCCCTGCTCTGGTCCCTGCCCCAGCAGCTGGATTTCCCAGGAGCCCTCCAGGAATTGTCATGCACTGACCATAGTGCAAGTTGGACAAGGGGAAAAAAAAAACTGTGCAGTGGAATGACTTGGAGATCTTGGAGGCTTTGTCCTCAACATTGTGCTGGTGGCAAAGTCACACTCTTCTAAAGCAGGAGACCATCAGAACTGACAAAATCAGAACAGACCCCTGATTAATGCAGTTTGCCTCCTTGCCCTTTACTGAATCTCTGATGACAAAAGCTGGAGCTGGCTTTGGGGAGCAACTCTGAACTCAGACTGCATTAAGAAACACATTTTCCCCTGAAATTCCTGCTTGCATGTCTCAAACCCCTCTGTGATCATTTTCATCCTCCCATAACATGCCCCTGTAATACATGTGCTACTGCAGGTTTGCTGATTAAAACAGCTCAAAGAAAAGGTTGTATGACTTGGCTTTTAATAATTTCATTTAATAAGAAAGAAAAAAACCCAACAAAACAAAAAACTCCACATATTTTATCTATTTGCCTCACTGAATAGCAATTGTTGGGAAGTGTTGTTAGCCAGCTGCATTTAAGAGCATACTAAATTGTTGTACTAGTGATAAATAGAGAGCATACTTGTTATAACAGTGTTAAAAATGATGACAACAAGAACCCAAGCTCTTCTCTGGGAATTACTGGGAAACTTTTGACAACTGAGATCTCCAGAGAAATCCCCTTGTGCCTTACCCAGTTTAAAATTTTAAGACGAGCTGCAGCAGGCAGCAAAAGCTGTAGTCAAATGATCTTCTTCCCACAGCAGCCCTGCTAACTTCAAAGAAGATTCACAGGGTGCAAAGAACAATTAAGATTGGTTTTCAGAACATTCTGACTCAATACAGAGCATCATTGCTAAATTTTGCCCAGTAGCTAGTGTGTAATCTCAGTGACAGAAATTTTGAGGGACTTATGAGAAGCAAACAGGGGACACTTGGCAATTAACCTTTCTGAGACAAAAAGAGATCCAATTCAAAGCTGAAAACAATTATATTAGTCAAGAGTACTCTTTGAACAATGGTCTTAATATAGTTCCACTCCACTGGGAATGCAGAGTACAGGATAGCCTGAATATACATCAGAAGTTATGTCATAATAGTGTTTTGGTATATGAAAAATAATTAAAGTGCAAAAACCAGGACTTTGTTCCATCCTGTATGTATCCATAATGCACAACCACCTCTGGGGTCTTTTTTTGACTTCTGGTCCTTGTTTGCTTTTGAATTAGGTGTGACATTTTCATTACATCAAGTTCCTCACTTTGGCCTTTTTTTGCACTACACGTGTTGATAAAATACAGGGGATTGTGAGCACTTTTGAGGCAAGAAATGCAGTATTTGAATATCCAGAAGCTGCTATAACCGAACAGACAAATAGCACATGTTATGCCTTGTGCTAAGAAAACATGTCACAACTTGCAAAAGGTAACATAATATTTATCCTCCCAGTAAAAGGGACAGAATAAGTTAACAGGCACATATTTTCATCCTTCATCTTCCAAGGTTCATCTGAGGGGAAAAAAAAACCTGTGGCAGAAGGTCTGTTTAAATAAATATTTCTAACACTTTGGAGCTAGGCAATTTTTTTGAAACAGAAGTGTTGAACCTGCCACAGTCTAGTCCCAGCAAGCAACACTTCTGCTGGGAATGTGCTAATTTTGATGAAATCTTTAGAAAAGGTGTTTTGTGCTTAGAATGGTTTGAACATGAGAGACACCATGGACAAAAGCAACAGAGAGGTAAATAATATTCAGGTGACTGAGCCCAACAACTCAGAAGTAGGTCAGAAAAATTTACTTTACCAGTTTCAGAGTTGAGAGCTCAACTTGGCCACTCATGTCCCAGGTGAATGCCTCTATTCTGCACATGGCCAATCTGTTTTCCTAGTCAATTAATATTTAATTGTTTATGCAGCTGCAACAAGAAAGGCTGAGAGAAATCCAGCCCAGAGCAGCTAACTGCTGAATGGTTAGCACATTCCTTGGGGAAGTGGGAGAATGGAAAATGCTCTCATCTCTTTGCAGTTTGCTTAGAATCTCTATTTTTTTTTTTTACCAAGAACTTGCTCAGTTCTTGGGTTTTCACCCGCACAAACTGGGAAAAAAAGAGCATATTTTAAAAAACCCAAAAAACCCCCGAAAAAGCCAAAAACCCCCACATGAGCAAATAAAAATACCCAAACGAATCACAAACTTGAGCCTCTTTGCTTGACAGAAATATTTCTTCCACACATAACCACAAATAAAAAATGTAGTGTAACTTTGGTCCCTTATGGACTCTCAGAGTTTATAAGACTCTCCCCATTTCTGCTCTTCAGAAAAAGATCCACTTGTTCCCCTTCTTTTGAAGACACTTCACAGCAGGTTCTGCACCAGTAGCACTTGTACCCAGACCCCTGCTGGTTTGTGGCAGTGACACTTTTCTCTCTGAAGACTGAAACCCAAGATTAGTTGAAGTGATCAGATTGGTCAAAGATTATTGAATCTTAATAAAAGAAACAAATATAAAAAACTGAATTAAAAAAAAAATAAAGAAAGCTTTAATACAGAAAAAAAAAATCTGTGATGAGATCACGTTTACTCAAGTCTTTTATGGAGGTCACTTCTACCCCATCCCCTCTGAGATGGGACAGCTCTTTCCTTCTCTCCTTTTCACCCCCTCTCACCTGCCCTTTTGAAACCCCTCCCAAGGTCACAGTGTGGTCTCAGCCTGGTTAAACCCCTCTGCAGTGTCACAAGTGTCTGTCAGAGCAGATGGCTCTGCACCGCCTGATATCCCTGGACACCTCAACCAGGATGTGTGATCCTACCAGCCAGCACAGTCCCTCCCTCCCTCCCCTTCCTGGGTGATTTTTATTAGCAAATTAAATACCCAAAGTGTGCCCTGATGCAATCACTGCAGTAGCCACTCAACACGTTGCCTGCATTACTTATCACAAATGTTTCTCCTGCCACTCTCCTCTGCCAGTGAACCACAAACCAAAACAGCACAACTGTGAATAATAAATGTTTCTTCAGAAGTTGCTCAATACACCGAAGTTACAAAGGGATCTGTGGGAATCGAGTGATTCCCACACCTCCCACAGTGCTAAATACCAGCTGCCCATGGCTAGGTCAGACATTCCAGCCATGGGGCACTGTAGCCAGGGATATTCCTGCAGGAAACCATGTGCTGTGCGGGGAGCTCAACCCAATTTCACCAATTAAACTTTAGCTAATGATGGAATTTCCCCTCAGCTTGCCCCCCTTCTCAAGATGCTGGGTTACACATTTTGGGCCTAGGCCGGGCTGGGTGTCCTTGGAGAGCAGCCTGGAGAGGCTTTGTTCTGTCTGTCTCAGCATGAGAGAGCAGCAGCTCACAGGCTACAGGACACTGCAGAGTTACACACTGGGAATACAGAATTTGAAAAATATAAAAGCTAAAATGTAAGGCAACACCTACACTGCAGGAATCAGACACAAAACTGTGCAGAGTCTAAATCTGCACGACATTATGAGAAAATGGTTCATCTCCTGGCACTGCAGTAGTCAGTGTGCAATGGCAACATTTATTGACCTATCCATACAATTGATGACACAATTAATGGCCATTTGGTTCCAGCAAAAATGCATGTGATTGACCCTACTTCATTAGTCTGGAGAGTATTTTACAAACTGAGAGCAAAGTGCTGTGATTCAACAGATGAACTACAATAGCTGATTCATTTAATCTTATTTCAACTCTGACAAACCCAGTTACCTTTCAGAGATAACATATTAATGAAATAGCCAAGTATTGGTCCAAGATTAAAGAAATCAAGTGTCTTTTGTCTGGATTTGTATTTCAAATAGTTTTTCATGTGCTTAACTTTATTGATTCAAGAAGTAGGTATATGATTAGACAGACAGATACATGGAGTGTTTCAGCTGATCTATATTCATGACACCACACGAAAGCATTCAAACAGCATTTTAGCTTTAATCTCAGATATCTGACTCCACATAAATTCATTTTCTAAGCCAGAACATCAGTTTATGAAGCTGCAGCTGGAATAATGTCATGGAGGACAGCAGGACACCTTTGCTAGTGACAAACAGCCTAAATATCTTTTAATTGTAGGCTGTGGTGGGAAAATAAATAAGGCAGCTTTTCCTAGCCTCCTGCACTGGTGAAGGCACAGACAAACCCTTGTGGGGCCTCAGTGAAGGACTGAGACTGCAAAGCAGCTTTGACATTGACTTAAGTGGGCCAGAACTCCAGTCCCAAGGGGCAGGGGCACAGCAGAGCTGGAGCCAGCCAAAGCTTCAGAGACAAAACATGACATCAATAGAGCAACAACAAAAAGCATTCTGACAAAAGGTTTCTGCCAAAGCATTTGATTAATAGAAAGTTGATTTTTTGACTCGTGATGTTTTCAAAATGAGTCTGCTCCTGTCTCTTTTCAAAGGTATGCTCAGCACAAACCAAGACAGACAACAACCTTTTTCATTTGGTTCAAAGCTATTAACTTTTCCCCAGCCCTTGGGAAAGAACCGTTTTTCATTTTTGCTTTGGAACTGCTGTAGAGAGAAAAAGCGATCGTTTGCACAGCACTATGGATGTGACAGGCTTTGGAATGGGAAGAAGCAGGAGCAGATCCATGGTCCTACAGCCTTCCCGTACCCTGGAGATTCACCTGGACAACATGGGAAAAGAAAACTGCATGCAGTCCACATTAGGAGAAAACACACTAATTACATCTGGTATTTTCAAAACAGAAATTAGGGAACCAATGAAGTTGCCTAATTCCCACAGGCAATATGATAATCCCAGCTCAGAAGCGTGAGGCAGTACACCAAACAAACTTCTGTCCCTTCTGGGTCTGGCTGTCAGCTCTGATAGCTCAGCATCTCCACAGAAAGTCAGAGCTGTTTGGCACTCATTAAGAATCTGGCCCAAAATTATTACCTTCAGTTAAATACCTTCCATTGTTATCATTATCCATGTATTTTAAAGGAAAGGAAAGCCTAGCTCAGATCACACAGTTTATATGCAACAGCCTGCTAATACAACATCCACCACAGGACATGATCTGAATTAGGAACCCTATTCACCCTGCCTTGTCCTTGATCACACCTCCTTTACAGACTTAGAACAGCTGAGAGGAACAGTTCATGTTGAGTAAACTTCCAGAAACCCCCAGCAGCGAAAACCAGCACCAGTCCTTTCAGGGCTCGGGCTCCTGTGGGCAGTGGGAGGAGGAAGGGCACCAGCTGGCACAGACTGAAGCAGGCTGTTGCTGCAAGGGCTACTTGCTTTCACCTTCTCCTCCTCAGACTTTGTGAAGACACTTGTTATTTCTGCCTTCAGCATTCGTTCAACACATCTTTCTGGGTTGTCTTCCTACGCCGTTTATTTTCTAATGGATTCTTCAAGCACATAATTAGCCCTTAGGCTGAGTCAAAGTAACAGGCAAATTAGAAGCCTGGAGGAATCAGGAGCCAAAAAGGCACTTGGAAATGAGCACTGAAAGATATTCAGGCTTGTCTCAGACCCTCACACATCCTTCTGGTGTTGCAACAGCCCGGAGCAGATTGTTCTACTCTTTTCTTATGAAGCTGAGGGATTTAATCTTACCTGTTTTCTTGCACCAGAAGGGTATAAAGCTTGCTAAAGGACTGTTGTTTTCTGTAACTTCCACTTTACACTCCTGTCATACATCATCCTTACCTGCTTGCTCAGGTTTTTTTATTTTTTTCCTTTTTCTTTTCTTTTACTCTTTTATTTCATTTTTTCTTTTGAAGATAAGCTGTTTGCTGGAGTTCAGCCTGTGTTGATTAATTCAGCAGTAAGTCTCCTTTTGTTTTCTTGTGAATTTTAAAGATGTAGACGGGATAGTCTTCTATCATTGATGTTATCAGGACTTTTTTTTTTCATTCTAAAGCAAGCAGTAGCCCATTGGTGATTTCCAACACAGAATCACCAGTCATTCCCTTTAATGGACGGAGTCCTTGGCTGCTTTTGTCTCTCACATAAAAGAAGAATCAGCCTCAGTAATCAGAGCTAAATCTCAACACTAGGAGGAAAAAAACCACCCCACTCTACTTCCCGGTGCCAAAACCCCCACATGCCTACTGCATAAAGAGAGCACTGTTAAAGTCCCTTAGCCAATGCTTAATAACCAAGGAGCTTTTAATCTGGTTACTGATTTGACCAGTTCTTTGATAGTGATCATCAGAAAACCTACACATTTCACCCTATTCAATAACTATGGAACTGCCTCTCAATTTTCCACAGGAAAATTCATCTGACCGTTTCAGTCATTTCTAATTTTTTACCTTTTACCATCTAAAAATATTCATGTACAGGTTGTCCTATGAGACAAAAGGCACTTTTTCACCTGATCCTATAAATTCCCTTTTCTGATTATCGCAAGATGCTAAAAAAAAGCCCTGCAGGTTTGCCCTTTTCTCAAATCTACATTTTTCCATATTCAGATTAAAAGTTTTACCTATAATTGACAGTTTTGCCGTGTTTCAATTATGTTGGCATTACAAGACATACTTCCCCATGACAGGTACATTTGTCCACCTCCGTGTATCACCCTGGTGCAAAATATTCTGTAGGAGAGCCAGGTTCATGAACCTTATCTCTCAAATACATTTCTAAGTATCATCCTGCTGTGTGAAACCCTTAACTTCAGCAACAGGGCATAGGGAAGGACATGGATCTTGCCCAGTGCTGGAGAGAAAGCACCATCTGCTCATTGTAGGGGCTGTTTTTTTTTTAGTGAAGGCCCCTGTTCTCTAAAACTTGGGACAATAATTTCTGGAATCATTGCCACACAGAGTGTTCAGGAAAAGAAGGGAAATTTAAGCAGACTGCTTCAAAATTAATGGATAGAGCTCTCAGTGTTAGTCAAAGGGACAATGGGATCAGGACTTCCTACCACAAGTGAAAAGCTCAGTTGTTCCTGGCCAGGCA
This sequence comes from Pachycephala philippinensis, assembly GCA_013397055.1. Classification (NCBI taxonomy): domain Eukaryota; kingdom Metazoa; phylum Chordata; class Aves; order Passeriformes; genus Pachycephala; species Pachycephala philippinensis. The sequence continues at coordinate 436,897 of VWZT01011242.1, forward strand.
AGGTGTTGCTATTCATGGAGATGCTCTAAGTTTTCCTCATGTTCTGGGGGCATTTTAAGTGGTTTTAGTACATTCAATTGTCGTAACAGGAGAATCAGATGGAATTGAAGCTATAAGGATGCAAGGCCAGGCATGAAAGATTGCAGCAAGTCAGTGTTCCAGTTCAGGACTCCGGCACAAGAGCTTCCTACATCTCCCATCGACTCAGGTGTGCTGGAATTAGATCTTCTGAGAAAACAAGTATTTGTTACTCCAGGGTATAACAGTTTCCTACCAAATGAACTCACCTGGAAAACTGGAGGGTTTCAGAAAAAATTATTAAAAGCTCTGCAAGACAGAGCAAAAACAGAGGAGTTATGCAAGTAATGGATTTTTTGCCCTTTTCCTCAGTCTCTGTTTTCTAGACAATTTTGTCTGGAAGAAGTTTGAATCTGGTACACAGATTGCACTACAAGAGTAATCAGAGACAAACAATTTCTAGTAGCTGAAACTTGCCAAAGTGGTAAACTACTATTTTATAACTCCAGGCCTATTTACAGAGAGTCTGGGTTATATTAGCAGTACTGGAATAAAACCAAGCAGTCATGAAAGCATCAATTCATGTATTCTTCATGGATTTCTAGAGAGAAACTGAGCTGCACTAGAGGAATGAAATACAGACACACTCCCTGCCCTCTAAATAGGCAAAAACCTCTGTAGGCTTTTCTGTTGAGCTGCACTGCCAAAGGAAGCATCAGTGTTTCAGCCTTTCAGAATTACCAATTATTATCTATAGAGCAGACAAAGCAGAGATCCAATTTTACAACTGTTTCTCTATAAGACACAAGGGAAGAGTAGAAGAAGAGTTTCTTTGGTAACTAATGACCAAAATAATTTGGGCTTCTGTCTGCTGAATATGAGCTACTGATGCAACAGTTTGTAAAAAATACAATCAAATGAGTGAATTTTAAATATGATCAAATACCAAAGGAAATCACTGCAGAGAAATACAGCTGGGGAAAAAAAAACCTAAACAAACAGAATATTTCTTTAAAGGATATTGAGTTCACCTCCTGCTCCCCTCAATAAAATGACTGAGATGCCTTCTCATCCCAAAATGAGAACAAGCACAGTTGTCTGAAAATCTGCCACAAAGGATGTGTTGCAATGCCCTTGCAGTGTTTTGTACGTGTAAGAGCAGTTCCCACTGCAGTATTATGTGTGTTGCAAAAGGTTCTGGTTGGAATTGCTTTCACGGTTTCAGGCATTGCGATTGATGCATCACCCCAGCTTAAAGACAAGTAGAGTTTTATTTGAATTACATGGAATGACTGAATATGGGAAAGAAATTGAGAAAGGACAAAGGTGACAGGAATAGAATAACATGGTCCCATAGATGCACAACTTGATTATCTTCAAACTCAATGTCAACACTATTACAGAAAAGAGTAGTCAAGTCATTAGCTTGTAAGACTGAGTCCCTTCTTTTTGGCTAAATTAACATTAATGGAAATAAAAAGATAAGGGCTTAGCTCTATTTGTTCAGTACAGGACCCGCCCCTACAGGAAAGACATTGAGATGCCAGAATGTGTCCAGAGAAGGGCAACAGACCCGAGTAAGGCTCTGGAGCAAAGAGGAGGAGCAGCTGAGGGAGCTGGGGGTGCTCAGCCTGGAGAAAAGGAGGCTCAGAGGGATCTTATCATTCTCTATAACCACCTGAAAGGAGGCTGTAGCCATATGGGGGGTCGGTCTTTTCTCCCAAGGAAGAAGTGTTAGGAAAAGTGGAAATGGCCCCAAGTTGCACCAGGGAAGTTTAGACTGGATATTGGGAAAAGTTTTTCACTTAAGGAATGGTCAGACATTGGAATAGGCTGCCCAGGGAAGTTGTAGAGTCACTATACTTGGAAGTGTTAAAAAATGTCTAGATGTGGCACTTGTGAACATGGTTTAGTGGTGGACTTGGCAGTGCTGGGTTAACATTTGGACTCCATGACCTTAAAGGTCTTTTCAACCTTAACGATTCCATGGTTCCATGATTCTATAGCTGTTTCAGAGACAGGGGAAGTTTTCTTGAGGACATTGGCCCAGTTAAGGATTACACAAAGCACTGAGGAGTCAATGTGTGAGATATTGTTTACTGTGCGTTTTCCAGTTGATTTCACAACAGTGAAATGCAGATTATATGCTAGAAATTACAGGCCCCGGGATTTATCGGACTACTTTTCCTGGGGGTTTTTTTGTTTGTTTCTTTGGGGGGTTTGTGTGCATATTGTCTATTTGTCTTTCTAAGAAATTTGGTTCTCTGTAACAAATGGTTAGATCTTGAAAATTCTGAGATTGCGTATAAATGATCAAGGATATCATCACGCTAATTTACATAAATGATTTAGCAATTTCTCTGTATGGGAACAAAGGCTGTTCCACCTTGATTCATGTGTCAGTGCAAATTTTCAAAGAGGCTCAGACAGATGATATAATTATTTGTGTCATGAGATCTTTTAGGAATTAACCATTGATACAATAATCTTTGGGCACAAAGTTAGGACAGTGTTAAAGGCCTAATTCAGAACTGCTATTCTTTGGAGATCTTACTGACATCTTTTACAGTTTTCTTACTTAATTTTGTATAAGCAAAGCATGATGGTACATATCTTCTAGGAGAACATCCACACACCCTTAATTCAAGGAGAAACAGAGAAAGGGCATCACATCCAGCAAGTTGCTTTGATATCCTTCCAGCTCCTACTTGAATAGAAAAACCTATCTCAATTTTTGCTCCCTTGTTCTCATGGGAGAGCAATTTTAAGAGGGAGCTACCGCTAGGCTTGTTGTAAACATCTAAATCCCATGTTTTATCCATGTAAGACTGGCAAGATGTGAAGATTTTAATATCTTTCATAGAGCAATTGATAGAGGTTTGGCTGAAACAGAGGCAGCAAACTTCAATCTCTGTACAAGGCAGGACACACTGTTCTGAGTTTAGTTATGTTAATCAGCTGAACAACTTGAGAGAAAAGCGTCATGAAGGGTAATGAAGGGAAGAGGTGATAAGGCTCATTTCCTTATCGGTTGGATAGAAAGTGGAACAGAAAGGGTTTATCAAGAAGAAAGGCTTAGAAAAAAAATTGCAATTCAAAATAAAAATGAAGTTGTTGTGTCTGTATTTCTAATATCCAGCAAAGTTATGCACTTTATCCCCAGCCGCCTTCCTCAAAGGTATTTTGTATATCTCCCTTGAGAACCAGGCTCAGCGAGACAGAGATAAAGTAGTTGTTTGCTACTTACTTCTCTGAGTACCGGCTTTACTGTCCTTTTCCAATTATCAGCAGAGAAGTATTTTGGTGCAAAGCCACTGTTTCACTCACATAACTCCAGGAGGGTATTTGGAACACTAGAGAAAGTACATGACACATAAGATTTCTCTGTGTGGAGCTCACTGGTTATTTGGTTGTCAAGAACCCCTCTTTTTTTTTTGGTGTGTGGTGACTTTGGAGATATTTTGGCAGCTTTTCTATTTGTTGTTCTCACACCACCCGATTCTATCAAGCTTCTGACAATCAGTTTGGTAAGGTTTAGGAGAGCTGTTTAAAGGATAGAAGGGAGAGGGTCAGCATGTGTTATTTTTCCAATGCAGGAGGTAGTCACGGAGTGATTTTCTGTATCCCCTGGTGGGCAGTAGCACAAAAACCCTAGACATTTTCTATTTGAGTGCTTAAGAGCATTGTTCTTGTCCTTTATTCAAAGATGGAATTATTTCCATAGAAAAGCATCCTGCTGCATGGAAGTTGTCCTGAGATGGCTGGGGCAGGCTGTGTGCATTTTCCCTGCAGAGCAGATGCAGATGCAGCAATATCTGACTCCATCATGAGCACGGGGGCTGTTCTGAGTAACAGCTTGGTGCGTGGAAGTGTGTAGGCTTGTGAGTTTTCTATCAGGAATACTTCATAGATTGCTCTTTTTGCTGTTGAACATGATACCTACCAACTTCTCCTGGCATAGGAATATTCTTAAGACAATTTGATGGAGGACAAGGTAGTTAACGTATTCGTGCTAAAAAGACAGAGGAAAGACTTGCTACCTGTCAGACTGAAGAATTACATGTCCTACTCCTTTCAATCACATTCTAACTGGGTATATACTAGCCTGCTATCCCCACTGAAAATTCACTCTGGATGTCCACCTGTGATTTGATGTTGCTTTACAAAACCCCATCAGCTATTAAAGTCCATTTGCTCTGGGGATTTCATTATGTGAATATTTCAAAATCCATTTGTCAATGAACAGCAGAATGGCCAGTCCATTCTTGGGGGGTCAGTTCTCACTGAATGTTTGTTGTCTTTCTACTGACAGCTGAATGACAAACCACTGCAAGCAGAAGTATTTGAAATAATAAGAAACAAGCCTATTTCTATGCTAATATGTTTGAAACACTACGTTTCTCTGACAATATCATAATGTTGGAGTTTATAAAATGTCTATTCAATAATTGTTCTGTTGCTGTGCTAATAAACAAGGATTCATTATTCTAATTTTGTCCTTCATTCTCTGTAACCTTTGCAGAAAGCAGAAGAAGAAAGCTCATAAATAACAGTGGTGATAAATCAATGCAGGGAACTAGACATATTTACATGGACATAGACTTCATATTGAAACACTAATTACTGCAGGCAAATTTAGTTTTCCCTTTAATCAGATTTTACAGGTAATTAGCAGTTAACTAAGATTAATTACAATTCATTTTCTGTTAATGTCATCTTTTGGTCACAGAAAGTTTACACAGCATTTTATTTACCAGATGTAAAAGCTAATTCTTACATAGACATATCAAGGTTATGCAAACATTTTTTTTTACTTCACTGCACATCTCTTTCTTGTGTTAGAAATATGCTTTTGCAAGAGATACCTCTTGGGCCTCCAGAGAGGCACACGAGATCCCCAGGCACTACAAAACTCCTGTAAAGCTGCAAGATGTTCCACCCAACCAGACTTCCACGTTATTCAGCTGTAACCAAAAGGGTTATGAGAACTGTTAAGCTCAGGACATTCAGTGTGACACCACACTGCTGTATCTGACCCCATGCTTCCTGCAGTCAGATCAGTGCAGTTCTGCAGCCTCTCTCACAGCCCCTTCCCCAGTGCCAGATGCAGCCATCCATCAGTCCTTGAGCTGTAGGGCACTCTGAGCACAGCATCTCCCTCATGTTCAGAGAAGCTCAGCTGCCTGATGTGCTCTCCAGTTGGATCCAAGCATTCCAGTCCTTCCAATAAAGCAGTACTGATGCCTTACATTTTAGCATTTATATTTTTCAAATTCTGTATTCCCAGTGTGTAACTCAGCAGTGTCCTGTAGCCCGTGAGCGGCTGCTCTCTCATGCTGAGACAGACAGAACAAAGCCTCTCCAGGCTGCTCTCCAAGGACACCCAGCCCGGCCTAGGCCCAAAATGTGTAACCCAGCATCTTGAGAAGGGGGGCAAGCTGAGGGGAAATTACATCATTAGCTAAAGTTTAATTGGTGAAATTGGGTTGAGATGCAAATGGACCAAAGCTATAAAAGTGTGAGGAACTCGTGACTCGGGGTCCATCTTGGGTGTAGCCTTTGGCCTGCCCAGGGTGTACCTCTGAAGGCCTTTCAAATAAATATCCACCTTTATTCCCTTACTGTTTCTAGGTTGGCCTCTTTAGGCATCAGTACCCTGCACCCGAAGCCCCTCACAGCATGGAGAAAAAGGATGTGTCCCAGGCAAGAGGCGCTGAAATATTTTGGAGACACCAGAATACAAAGCCAGCCTGTAGATTTATGGCCAAATCTGGCTCTGGGAAAGATCATAGAAAACTTGAAGTAATAAAAATTTTGCTTTGCAAAAATTCAAGCCCTTGAGAAGGTTGATATTCTTGACTTGGAACAAGGTTGCACCACGGCAAGATGCTCTCGCCTTGTTTCCAACTTCAAAAAGTCTATTATTTTGGTTTGCTTTCCTCTCTCCTGTTGCAATCCACGTGCTGTAGCTACTCAGGAGTATCATACAGGAGACTCACTGCCTAAAGGGCAGGTCCTCCCAGGCTGAATGAACCTGATTCACTAAACTGACTCCTAAATTAATAGAGTCACCATTTTCCATCCCCTCCCAGGCCACTTTATAGGGACGTGTGAAGTACCCCGTCAAATAATTGAGCTCACATTACAGAAGTTATTCTCTAGAGAAACAGAGCACCTCCTGACCTGTCATTGTTCAAAAAGTGAAAATGAAGAGTAAAAGAAATGAGTTTTTAGGCCTCATCACAATAGTCAGCAATCAGAGTTGCTACTGAAACCAGAGAGTGTAAAAAATCACATCTTCTGAAACCCTGCTCAGAAAGTGAGCTATAAAGGTCAGACACAAAACTCAAGGGAGGCTCATGGGCTCCAGCATGTCAGAAGGTATCACAGTTTGACTCTAGACATCCTAGTTGCTGGGGCAGGACATTTGAAAATGGTATTTTGGGTATACCTCATCTGATTAGAACAGAGGAAAGGTCTATAAAATAAAAGATAGCAGTTGAAAGACAGAAAGCATCAATAACCAGTTTCCAGGAGAGCCACAGTGCTTCTGCACAAATGGAAAGGGTGACCCTGAGCAAAACTCACTGGTGAGTAATCTCTGTGAAAGAACAGATGCCCCTGAGGAACATCACAGCCTGTTTCACACAGGCTTGATCTCACTCAGGTGCCACACATGGTGCTTCTTTTCTGGCTGCCCCCAAGCCTTTATGGGCATGGAAAACTCTGGGATGTGGGTGACACCAAAACTCTCTGAATCTGGGGACTCAGTGTCATAATCAGACAGAGAGGTAAGGGCAGGGAAATGCTGAACTGATCTCTCCTCCTGTCACATGCAGCCTGTGCTAACTTTGTGCTGGTGTCAAGTGAGAAAACACTCACTGACGGGTTTTAATACACCTCTCTAAACCAAAAAAGGCTTAAATGTCATAGTCTGACCTCAGACAAGCAAAAACAAATGGACAGAAATCATTGTGTAAGGTCGCACAGACATCTTCCTCTTCTGTTTTCCCATTGCCTACTTCTTGTTGACCTCAGTGAAACAAAACCAAGAAAAATACCGAAGTATATGAACCAAAACTGAAGAAGTGGATATGTACTGAACCATGACTGTTCACCATATCTGACTGTGGAGTACACTGAAAACTGCTTAGCCCAAATGAGGAAATAAATCTGATTGAGAGGGGAATAACGGGGAGTATTTCATCAAGCTCACTTGAGGCAGGAAAGCAGAAACACACACTCAAGGTGTGCTCACTGCAAATCTTCCAGCTGCAGTTACCAAAATCACAAAACACATTTCTGAGTGTAAGACTACAGTTCGAGGAATTTTTCCCCTCAAAACTGCACGGAAAACTCTTTTCCATTATATCAATTCCCTCCTGCTCAAGTGAAAAGTCTCTTGTGAACATCTGCCCCAGATAAAAACAACTCAAATGCCTGGAGACCCTCGGAGCAGGGGGAAGCTCGTCAAGTCTTTCTTAGAGTAGGGAGATGTGGCTTTTGTGTTGGCCATGCAACAGTGATAATATAATTCTAGAGTCACAGTACAACTGAACAACAAAAACCCATTGGCACTCTATTTTTAACTTCTCAGATGAGTCATTTAGCAGTGGAATAGTTCAACAACACCTTGCACTGATAACCTGTTTTAATCTAATGATTTCAAAACACATTTACTCGGTAAAGCTGAACCTACATCACTCCTGTTACTAAAAGTTACTAAAAGTTACTTCACAGAATTTTTTTTTAGAGGAAAAAGTGAAAGAATGTCCAGGGTGAACAAGTGATCTTACCAAGGCCCCTCTAATAATCAGCGATAAAATTGGAAACAGGAATAGAAATGGTGACAGTCCAATTTTCATACATTAATCCTGGAAGAGTACTTTTCCCTCTGCAACTGTGTTGCAGAGGTGACCACAATGATTGACTGTAGCAGTCAGATCTCCTAACAGAAGCAATAGTATTAAAATTAATTACTTTAAAATTTAAAGAATGAATTTAAATTAATGAAAATTAATTCTGCCTGCACATCAGCTTCATCTTTGCATTTTCCTAATTAGGGCCCACAAGCTCTTTTGTTTATCAGTCCTGCATCTAGAGAATGACAGAGAGAATGTCATCATCATGCTCTGGCACCAGAGCAGCTGTCCAGGGCCACGTTGGCCTCTGCAGGAATTGTGTGGCTGTGAATGTCCCAGCACTGTGTGCCTTGCCAGGAGTGGGGTCCCACAGGGCTGGATCAGACTGCTGTGAGTGTAGGACAGGGATTACACAACTCTGCATCCATCCCTGTGTACAATTCCTCTTCTCCCACTGAAGCAGATGTGTGTACAGAAATGGCTTTTCCTTTCCAGCACTTCTGTGCTCCACACTGCTCTTTTATTAAACTGGAGAATGACAGCTCTGGCAAGACCTTGATATCTGTTTAATATTAGGAGGATATTTTTCCTGTCCCCTTCATCCCACGATGTGGTGATCCTGGCAGTAATACAGCAGTGAAACAGGTGTATTACCCCCTACACTCCAGAAAGCTGAGCTGTCAAGGCCAGTAGAGAATGACCTGTTGCTCTTATTTCTGCACAATTCCCACTCAAGGACAGGGATAGACCTGACATCATATTTTTAATGGTCCCAAATATTCAGTCCCTTGAATCCAGCTCTGTAGGGCTCAAGGGACTGCCCTTATTGCTGCTGAGCAGTAATTAGGCTACCACAACGAGGCTTCAAAAAAACACTTTTTAGCTGAAGTTGCTGCCTGTGTGAAACTAAAGTAATAAATTTGGCAAGATGACACCGGGGGTCATGATGACATCTCAGTGTTTGCACAGCACCTTGCACTGGTCCTGCCTGGGGCCTTTGAGCAGTACACAGCATTAATATCAATGTTCCCTAAGGACAGCAAGTTCATTAAACTCAGTCAGGAAGCAAAGTGAACTCAGTAGACAATGGAAAAAAAACACAAGACAAATTAAGTGAGACTTTATACATCACTCATGTGGAAGAATTCTAGAAGCTTCCACTAGATTTCAATAAAAAAGTCCTGCTTCAACAAGCTAAGCAAACCAGTTTTCAAGAGGAACTAAAGAACTGAAATAACTTTCAGTCGTTATATAAGATATTTAAAAGTACTGTAGTTTTTGCAATATTTCAAATGCTAAGCAAGGATACCATAACCAATTTACATCAAAGTTCTTTATAAGTACTACATAAACTTTAAAATCAGCAAGACTTTAGAACAAATTAGTTATATCTGTCTTCACTAAGAAACTTTTAATTCTTTTCCCTTTCAATATTGCTCCATAACTACTGCTCTCTAAATTCTTTATTCTTTAAAATCCCTGAGGCTGTAGTTTATATTTCTCCAAACATCATGTTAGAGCACACCAACACCAGCTTTTATCTCTTCTACAGGCTTCTTATCTTCTATCCAATCCAGAGTATCATTACTTTTCATTGCAGCACTCCATTTTCTTCCTCTGACTTAATTTGTGCTCCTCTGATGCAATATTTGCATTCTTTCCCAGTATCTCCTTATGACAGAAATGCCTTCAAGAGCAGTCAAAAAAATTGAGTCACTTCTCCCTGATTCTGAGTCACTCGCCTCTATTCTGAATCACTGTGAAACACTGCATTAAGTGCTATACTTAGAATATATTGCAAATAAAATGGGATTTAAAATACATTTCAACGATCAACTCGTCTCATGTATCAATATGAGCAATGAATCAGGAGACTGCAAATATATAACCATCTATAAGTTGGAACAAAATCCCTATCTTTCATGTAACTTAGATGAGTAGGAGAGCAAGCGAGCTATCCTAAGTAATCGCTGGCATCTAAGTCTGAACCACATTTTCAGATTTTGAGATTTTGAGAAGTCCCATCCTCCAACATTAGAGGAAGAAGCTTTTAATGAGGTCTGACCCATTCAATTATAGCTTGGCTCATGGATTCCCAAATTGTGGTGCCTGGAAGTGCAGCCTCAGTCCGTAGTCTTCGGGCCACTACTGTTCCACAACTTACCCCACAAAACAGCACCCTCAAAAGGTAACACAATTCCCACTTGGAATGAAAACTCAAAGTTTTAACTAAACTATTTTCCTATGCTATTCTGTACAAGAAAATTTAGAATTCTTTTGTAAGACTATATAACCTGTGAAGAAGAAAGGGTTGTCTTGGAGTGACTTTATGATGCTGTATCCCCTATTGTCTGCCCTATGCCAGACACGAGTTTTGTGCCTTTAAAGCTAGGTCCAGGAGAGGTGGGTGGAATTCTTTCGGTGGCTGTGTTCAAAAACACAAATAACTCGCTTGCTTCTCCCCAGCTCTAGGCTCTGCAGCAGGGAAGAGAGTGGCATTGTTTTGCTTTTTAGATAGCTTCTCGTTCATTAGCTGTGGCAAGGAGTTTTCCCGGGACTGTGGCTGCTTCTTCTTCTCCTGGAACTGTTCAGCTCCAGCCTGGAACACCATCACTGGGATGCCCCACACCATGGCCCGGGGGGCCCAGGCTGCACCCCAGCTCTGGAGAGAGCAGAGCCACACCTGCAGAAAGGACTCTGAATCTACCCAGGGTTTTCTCCACGATGAGAAGGTTTATTACCTGACATTATTCACTTTGTGCCTGCGTGCACTTTGCTTGTTAAATAAAACAGCTTTTTTTATCACTTTCCTCCAAGAAATTTCTTTCCGAACCTGTGGGAGAGGGGCTGCTGAAACCTGCCTTCTATCAGAGGATGTTCATCTCAGGACATTTCTTCCTAATTTGTCTCAAACTGAGACAAGGGTGAAGACAGAGATCTGGAGGTCAAAGGGTGAAGACGATGGAAATGCAGAGATCATTCACAGAGGGGATGCTCTCATGGTGTTGGTGTACTTTTGGTTTTCATTCATTAACCACATTAACAATGTCAAATTTTACAAGAACCAGCTGAGATCTTGACTCCCTATATTTTTCAAGTTTCCAACATATTATGATGCAGCAAGAAATACCTACAGTGCTTTCTTAAGGCTACTATTCTCTGCAGGTAACTGCCTGAGCTGCTGCTTTTGTGTGGTATAACCCTTAACGCAGACAGAATATGAACATGGAATAACTTTTACAATGAGGTGCACATTATGAAAAGGCTTCATATAACCCCTCTCAATTCAATATTTGCTAGTAGTACCAGTCCAGCTTTCTGCAATCATTAATGAAAACATCAGTCTGGAATTTCCTTCTTCAGCAACAATACCCAGCAGGAAGCTATGCAGCATGACTGAAAGTGATTAATAAGATTTCCTTGAAATAGGGCACTGACAAAATTCCCCTAGTACTTTCAAACTCCAGTGAAGTGAAATCAAACTGAACAAAACAACAAAGCGAGCCTTAGTTTCTATATTGAGGATCAGAACAATGCTCTAGCTGAGTGGGTACCCTATTTCCAACCCACACTAACACTTTTAACCTCAGATAGATGCATTTGTGCTCCACAGACAAGTAGGAAGAACCTAGAACAAGCAGGGCTCTTTGATAGCAGCACATTTCAGTATAAAGAGCTCTGCCTTGGAGAGCAGGCAGGATTAGATAAGCGGAAAACCTGGCCCTGTATGGAATAGTTTAAAACTCCCAAATTGAATGAATTCTTCAAATAATTTAGTAACATTATTTCCTTCAAAAAAAAGTAGCTACTGCAGGCTCACCAAAGGAATATTTCAGTACATTTATGTTCTTGGGAAATGTCCATAGTTTCAGTTCTGATGTTATGATGAAATTTAAGGACTAATCTCAGTTCAGAGAGGTATATTTATTCATCTGTCTTCTGTGGAGGGGTGGAAATGTGTATTTATCTTTGTGTATGAAGGTTAAGAGTTCTTTTAGGTTAAGAGGTGCCCCCTTGTTTGCTCTCAGTAAACTAGGATAAAATTTCATCCTTCATAATGCGGACTTGCTTGATCAAGAAATAATCCATCAACAGATAGCAACACCAATTTTTTTTTTTTACTAAGAGATTGCATAGGACAGTCATATCTATTTTTCAGAATGGAAGAATAAAATGCCAGCAGTTAAAACTGAGAGCATCACAACTGAGTGAGGAAAAAAAAGAACTCTCTTATCTAAAATGTGCTGGGGGGAAGAAATAATCTTCAACTAAATTCCGTACACAGAGATGCAAAATACCATTCTCACATGCACCTAATCTCGACTGGTTCAGAACTGCCAGCTCAATGAGTGCCCTGAGGCCAACAACTGCTGCCTCTGAAATTCACACTGCCACAGTAAGAGCTTCCCTCCTGAATCAAAATACATCTTGTAAAGCCACCTTCCACCTGAAAAAAACCTGTTAAATGAACAGTAAGTAGGCAGCAAAGTATTTAAAATAGATGTCCCAAGCATACAGCAAAATACTGAGAACGGGTTTAAATAATAATCTATATTATTAAGACTGAAGATTCTCTATGCAGAAACCTTGTGTATAATATTATACACAGGAAATTAGAGGAAATTATTATTTCTATAATGCTGCATGCAAAACACATACACAAATGTATGTACAAGCACACACACAGACATATACCTGATCCTTAACCCCTTCCCACCCCAAGGCACTTTAATTTTATCTCCACACTTTAGCTATGCCTCTTTCTGAAAATCAAAGACCTAAAATGGTTGCTTCCTAGTCCATTATCCTGTCTCATCTTCTTGATACAGGTCCTTCTGCTGCATGGTGCCTTCAATAAATAGCCCATGGAAATATTAAGCTTTATTTAATTACTTAATTAATTACTTAATTGCAGCATCTTTCAATGATCACCTAAAATTTTCAGTAAAGGAAGATCTTTGGAATAGATCAAGCAGCTTGGAATGCCTTTTAATAAAATCAGAGACAGCACAACCAACTTTTTGTAGTCCTTCAAAATGAGAAATCAAAAGCTAGAATTCTTGATTTTCAATTTTTTTTTAAAGCAAGTATAAATATACCTATAGATAAAATAAATGGAATTTTATTCTGTGTTTATACGACCACGTAAAATGCTTCCTGCAGTGGATTGTTTCCCTTGGGTTGCAGACAGCAGGAGAACCTTGTACAAAAGAATGCAAACTGTGATAGCCCAACAGTGATGCAGAATTCAAAGCCCCACCACCGTGAGTTTTATGGTTCTCTCTTCAGCTCTTCATAAAGGAAAGAGAATCAAAGAAAACAAAATGTATTTTCATGGGTACTTCTAAAATTAACACTGACAGAAAAATTCCCAGCTGAATGCCATTGTTTGATCTGTCACTATTGTAAGAGTAAAAATTTCTAAAAAATAAATATCTCCTCTACACTTAATAGATCTACTTGCCTGAGTCAGGTGTGAAGGATTTGCCCATAAATATGGCACAACCAGTAAATAAAGGCTTGAGAAGGTAGTAACTGCAATAACAATGTATACTTTATTCATTGCAGATACATAAGGAATATGCTCATGTAACTAGAAGAAGAAAGGGTTGCAAAAAATATGGGTGAAAAAGGGGGCACAGAACAGCCTGGTATTTAATAAACACATTGGGCTACAGCTTAGATCATGTATATTTGTAACATATCTTGGAAAATTAAGCTTCCTGGTGACATTTTTATCTGGCTCCAAAGTAGCTGAAGGTTTTGTCCCAACTGCATTTGGAGGAAATCAAAAGCATTACCACGCATGCACAATCTCAATAGTGTGCATGAACACTGATACCCTCACTGCCACGCTTGTCTTCTTGGAGATAGCAGCTCACCAAGATAAGAATATTTGTTATTGAATAAATTCTCTCTTTAATTAGAAGTATTTCACACCTGATACTAGCTTGCATTTATCTCATTAGGATACTTTCCCCTCAGTAGCTCCTTCTGCCCATCTCTCCTGCATGGTCCATGTTGTTTTTTTGACAACAGCCCTTTGGGGGCCATATCTGTTGCCTACTGTAGTTTTCATTCATATCAGCACAATACAGCTTAAATTGTTCCTGGCCTTGCAGTGGTATTTCAATAATGCATATTAATATGCAATAATAAAACATCTGTGTGGGCTGGGAGTGTTCTGGGTGCTTCACAGAAATCAACACAATGTCAGATCCTCCCCTGAACTGCGTCTGACTCCAAACTCCAGTTTGGCAGCCTCGTCCCCACGAGTACATCCTGTGGGCATACATGAATCATGAAGGAGGATTGGTGCAGTTCAGACTTTGCTCAGGGCCACGTGTCCCTCCCCGCAGAGCCGTAGTGGAGCCACGAGCTGCTGTGTGGGCACAAATGTTCTGCTGCACAAAGAAAGGTCTGGGGCCATGAACTCTGCTGATGAGCGGTTATCGACTTGCTGGCTCTGGGCATCAGGGAAGTCCTGAGTTTTTGAGAGAAAAGGCAATGATACACTGACTTCTGCACACTCGTTTGAAGGCTTGTGTTAATCTACCTCATTGTGGCTGGAAACCTTGGGCACAGGTTACAGCTTGGTTGTGTGGATGATTGTCTTGGTTTAAAAGACAGGTATCTATCAAAGGGAGGCAGAAGCCCCCTCTGGAATGGGTAATATAACCCCCGTCCCCCCAAAGAATTATTATAAATTTGAAATTGAGGGGCTTTCAGGCACAGACATATAAAAGATAAGAATAACAGTTCCTTTACT
>VWZT01011242.1:451775-471169 GCA_013397055.1 Pachycephala philippinensis
TTGGCTGTTATCAAGGGGGGTCGTTAACAAGAGATAACAGGTTAATGGCTCACAGCTGCTGGTAATAGAACACAGCTATGTTGTAACCTAGGACAATGATACAAGCAAGGCTGACATCTCACCAAAACTTTATGTATCAAGAGAAAAACAACAACAACAAAGGGCTGTAATTTATATTAAAAAATTAAAATAGCCAAATCAAAGAACATAAAAGAGTTTATGATTAAAAAAACCCCAAAAAAACCTTAAGAAAGCTAGTGAATGTCTGTTACAAGAATGCGGGGAGATGAGCAGATGGATGGAGAAGAAAGGCAGAAAATCATGGAAATTAAGGAAAGCCGAACGTTACAGCTATAAATCTCTAGTGGTTATATCCTGTGTGGGGATTAATAAATTCCAGAGCTCTAAAATTGTTTCCCTGTTCAGACCCTCACAGAAAACAAACCCATTACTTATGCTACTGTAACTATCCAACACACCAACCCCACACATACATGCAATTCCAGCTGAAGCCATTAGTCTGCCTGGACTCCTTCAGGCAAACTACATTTTTCAGGTAGAGGTTTACAAAGCTGTTGAGTCTTTACTACATGAGTTTTCCCTCTGATGCATGAGAGACAGAAGAACCATCTTCTTCACACTTCATTTGTGGTGACATATGCTTTTCCCTTGGGAATTACTACAGCCACCCAGGATTTACAGCCCACTCCCAAGCTGCAATGTTCCTGTCACTAAGCACTATGAAATTTGAATTTCTTTGCTTGAGGAAAACTTGTGGGACAAGTGCTAAAAACTATAGGAATCCTGAGAAATGGGAGCCAAAATGAACAACTTCCAATTCTTTTTTGTGCAGAAGCTAAAGCTTCACTTTCTAGACAGACCCTTCTTCAACATTAACTCAACGTTTCCCTGTGTAGAATTCAGGAATTCTGGTTCTCTTATTCCCCCAAAAGATCGTGTTGCTGAAAAGGGAGTCTCAAATCTCTTCCAATACACACAAAAAGGGTCAGGAAGCTTTACAGCTGTGATCTGGACAGAGTTACACCCCAAGTCAGAAAATTGGCCATGGAAAGGGAAACTACCCCGTGTGCTGCTCAGCCAGACCATGCAGCTGTTGGGTTCATGTTCCATCCATTCCCCCTTCAGAGGCATTCATCTGAGTTTCATTATTCCTATGCACCCACTACTTTTCACATTTGGGCTTAATACTTTTGAAATCACTGCCTGTTCCATCACATTTGGCTGAAACCAGCTGCTGGATTCCACAGTCATTGGCAGAGATGGACAGAAAGGTGAAGGCACAGACAGAGAGCATGGTTGAACATATCCTCCCAAATCAAGCCTAGAGGTGTTTCTTCAAGGCAAAGTTGTTGCTATCAATATGCAAAGACTTTATCCTACCAGAATGTATAGTTTTAGGTATAAACTAATCTTGCAAATCACTTTATTCTGCTTTTTTTTTTTTTTCATATTGCAAGCTGTCTGTATGAGTGATGCAGATAGCATTTTTCTCATTCCTCAGCAGCCACTATCACTTTCTGTATTTCCTGCTGCATGCTGTCTTAGATCTGGTTTCAGTGTAAGCAACTGAGACATTTCTGAGACATGAATTACACCAAGCAGATTAGTTTATAATCATTTGGTCTATTCTCCCTAAATTCTCTTGAACCAATAGGTCTCAGATTCTGTGGCTCACAAATGTGAAGTTTATCACATGATAAATACAGAAGAGGGAATCACTTTTGCATGCTAAAAACACAGAGGATGTAATCCTAGCTGTAACTCATTCAGGTAGAAGAGAAATAATCTACGAAAGCCAAGCAGCTTTCTTTCATGTCAATGAAATAAGAAATAATGTCAGTGTATATTTTGTGGGAAACATTTATCTTTTAATCATTCATAAATGTGTATAATTGTTATCTGTGATGAGGTATAAAGAATATGAAACTGTGGTTATGGGATACAAAAGACACTACAGGACTCACAACTCATGGAAGATCTTTAAGCAGAGCTTTAGGCTGGAACACTCTCTTAAGAAACTAAATATTGCAGCTCTGCAGGGTTGCATGGAAGGCAAATATCATCAGCTGTTAGATAGTATTGCAGGAAACCAGAAAGAAATTAAAAGTTACTAAAAAAATGAATATCACTAAAACAGGAGGATTCTGATCCCTCATCACAGATGTCATGTGCTATTTTAAATGTCATGTCCACCCTGCTTGGCTTCCCTCTGCCACTCCAGAAAGACGCAGGCCTTCAGTTCTCTGTCTGTGACATGAAAATGGCACTAGGCATTTGCATTCAAATACTTGAATGCCATCCTTAATGCCAGGGAAAAAAACCCACAAAATCCTATCTGAAATCCTTTGCAGACAATGAATGACTGTGAGGTAATGACTGCTTACGTGTACCATTGTTTTGGCCTAACTTCAGTCTTTCAATGGCACCAACTTCCAGCTCTTAGAAATAAGAGAGGCTTTTTTTTTAGCAGTTATCACAGCAATTCAGGCTTCAGTCTGGTTCCTACTAGAACAGTCTCACATAAATTTCTATTTATGTGTGCTTGTAGGCCCTCTCCTGTAATTCCTAGAAAAAAACGTAATTGATTTTTCAGCAATTCAAGTATACTGTAGGTCCATTAAACAAATCATATAATTTAATAATGACTCTGATGACTAATGATATCCCTGCTTATAAGCAACAATGAAATTTCTCAATATTATCCTTGCCCTGGTACAGTAGGGCTGTTAAGAAAAATGCAAGTTTAATGCCTGAGCATGTTTTCAGGTTCATTGGTCAAAGGGACTGAAGTGAGTAATGATTGTTTCATACCATTTCAGATAGAATACCTTCACCAGAAATAGAGCATTACTTCCAACACAGGACCTCAAAGAGCATGTGCACTCCAAGTCACTGCCAGACTATTCCTAAAGGAACTTCCAACATCCTATTGTTAACTCAAGCAAATTCCTGCTTCATGTAACAATGGCTTCTCCTGTGCAATAATGTTAAGCTGAAAACACCTCTCAAGGTTCATGCAGTGCTGAGCAGCCATTTGTCTGTTTACAGGTATCAAACAAAAGCATTAAATACCACACATTTTCCTAATATTAGTAATAAAACTGAATTATCGCAATGGAATGCAGCAAACTGCTCATAATAATGCCACACAAAAAGTTGCAGAGTATTATTAAAAAAGGCAGCCAATAAGCAGAACTAGAAGTCTGCTTATCAAGAGACATCTCATATATCTTTGATGTTTGTGACCTAAAAGAGGGACACCAAGAAGTGTTTTCTTAGAACTACACAGGGGAAGGCTCGTAAGCTACACCAGAGAAAGCTTCCAAGGGGCTCTTTCCTGCACATGTGCCGATGGAGAAATATGTACAATGACTGCATTTGCTCTTTCTCAGGAGTAGACTTTGCCCCAGTGGACAAGAGAGGAAGTCTCACCCAAATTCCCCATCAAAAGGTGTTTGAGGAGGAAACCACCCAAAGGCAATGCTGCTACTGACAGATCAGGCAGCAGAGATGCAGCAGTAGCAAATGTGCCGTTTAAGACTTATTGAATTACAATTCAAACATACTTCCAGCAAAACTGAGCCGATAATTCTTTCCTAGTACACATCTGTAAGTAGATTGAAGACATTTTCCAACACTGATACAACTAGCATCCTGAACTCAAGAGAAGAGCAAGAAGGGATGAAAGCATGGAATAATATTAAATCAGAGCTGTGCTGAAAGAAGGCTCAGAGAGATGCCAAAAATGTCCTGATTTTGACTACATTTCCACCCACAAATTACAGAATCCTTCCCTTTTATTGCACACAGTTATTTCTAAAGTATCATGTCTTGAATAATTTGGATATCTGGTGGGGAAAAAAAAAAAATCAAGCCTGGGGTTACATTCTGGAAAATATAAGTCATCTAGAGCAAATTGCTAAGAAATAGAATTTTGCTGAACTATCATAGATATGCAAGAGTTCATGGAAGATAAATAACATGAGCTTTTAGCAAGCATTGTGAGTTCCTGGGAATGAAACCAAGAGTCACAAAAGAAATCAATAGAACTAAAAGGAAAACAGTGTTTCAAGTAGTAGGGCTTTGTGCCTCCAAATAACACTTGCCTTGTAGGTACTTTTAAAATAATACTAACATTTCAGGAAGCCTTTTGAGAGCAATTCCTGGTTACCCTACATTCTCTTCGTATTTATAAATAGGAACTCCAGTTCCCAGAATTACAGATTTGCGTTGGTTTTGGGGTTTAAATGCTTTTTTTTTTCAGTTAGTGTTTTCTGTCATGATTTGAAGAAGATTGCAGATGGAATATTTAAGCTGTTTTGTCTAAATATGGCAGACCATACCTTGTTCACTTCAACAAAACAATCCCAGTGGCTGGAGTCATTTGGCTCAGGCAGGTGAACAGGGGCTCTGCAAAGATTGGGATGGTCCAGGTCCTCCAGTGGACCAACCTGCAGAAATGGAGCAGCTCAAGAGCTGCTGAAACCTTCCTGCAGCTGACAAAACGATTTCCTATAAACTCCTCCCAAGAATTGTCTGGCCACAGTAGAGATGAACACTGTTCTTATTCAGCTGAGGAACAGCTTCACCATCCAGTTCTAGAAAAACAGCTGAAGTCTTGGAGGAAATAGAATATGAAAATACATTAGTCATTAGCTTCACTATTAAATGGGGCTTTGTAGTGTTCACCATGATTCCACTGTCGGTGAAATCTCATTTTCATATATTTTCTTTATCTCACAGAAATTTACTGGGATCAAAGTTCTTATTCTCTCTCTTGCTAAATCAGCTAAGTTGGAACAAGGGATTGATTTCTTTTTCCTTCAGAGATACAAACAGAAACTTCAGAGATGCCCACCAAACCACTGGAGGTGTGCCCTAGCACACGGAGTTTGGTCTCAGCCATTCAGCAATAATCTTGCTCCTTGTAAGGATAAGTCCCGAAACAGGGTAGATAGAGTGAGATTTCAAGCTATGAAATATGAGAGGCCTCCATCTCTCACAGATGGGCATCCCTGAGTGCACACCACGTGCAATCCCCACTGCTCTTAAAAATGAATTTAACACATAATATTAGAGATTTAGTGATACATTCCTGTTGGGTAAGAGAACAAACCCTTGTTATTCCTAAGACTAACTTACATCTAACATTTAAAATCTCATCATCACATAGACTGCTGATATTTCATTAGGATTTTTAGATCTTTTTTTAAATAATAAACACACTAAAACATAAAACAATACAGAAATGGGATTTAAAACTGAGAGTTTGGTAGTCATAAAACAGAGAGATGAGATACTAGGAGAGAGGGAATAATGAAATCACTTTGTTCAAATTCCCCTCAGAACTGTGTTGCCAGAATCACTGCAGGCAAAAAGCCATGCAGAGCCTCTCTTTTGTGCCACCATCTAGTCAGCCTTGCTGAGCTGAATGTTGAACTTCCCTCCTGAATACAACGAGAGAAGAGAATCCACTTGCAGGTGCCCTTTTCCTCCTCTTCAGACTCCCACTGAAGAAAACACTGATTTTCAAAAAGTTCCACTCGTTTGGGATGAGCACGTTATTCATTCCTAATCACTGATCCTCAGTATTGTAATGCTCTCAATGTACAACCTATCAAACCCTGGGAAGAAAGTGGCCTTTTTATTATCTTATTTCTTTCTGTTTCACTGTTTGTGCTCATCATCAACATGATCTCTTGCTTTACACTTAGTTCTTCATTTCCTTGGAAGCAGAAACCATTATAATGACCAGAGCTACTAGGTATTATTACAACATGAATAAATACAAGATAACCTAAAAATAGGAGTTAGATTTGTGGCTAAGAGAAAATGAAGGGTGTTGGAAAGTCAATTGAATTAGAAAAATTAGATGAAAATTTGAACAATGATTTCACAGAAAGGATAGTATCTCCACTGAATCTTGCCACCTCTAGATGTGGCCATCTCTGAGCCAGAATTCAGCATGACAGGCCCTTTCCAGCATGGCAAAGAAATATTATCCTGTGATGAGTATCTCAGTTTGTACCTGGGTCTATCTGTGCTGCTGAGAGATTATTATTGCTCTTTGGTACCACAGCTCACCACTGCAGGTGGAACCCCTGAAACAATGGAAAAAAGTCAGGGTGCTGGACCAGTGGGCTTCCACGGCAGCTGAGAGATGTTTTCCAAAGCATTCCATTGGTTTGTGAGAGTGGGCAGCTTCCTGGGGTTAAGACAGGTATTTCAATCCAGTTGCTGCTCTCACGGTGAGGAATACTTTGATTTGCTTCTGCTGCTTCTAAGGAAATAATGTTTTCCCTGTGAGATGACATAAATTGTAGTAGCTCGAATGGCTCTTTTTTACTGCTAAGAAAATGTGCAGGATCAGGGAGTCTGTGCCAAGGGTATGGTAGAGAATTATGCTGGAGGTGGGAGGAATGCACTGTAGCATCAATTCAGTACACTCTGACTTCCAAAGTTCAAAAGAGACATGGTAAGTGCCATGAGAAGAGCTATGATAAAAAAAAAATCTTCTTTTTGCAGAAGAAGACAATTATTTCCTAATAATATAAGACATTGCTTATGTAAAAGGGACAGAAAAAGTCTTAAATGGGTAGGGAAAAAAAAGCAAAATCTCAGCGTGCAGGCTGGAAGACTGTATCTGCAAAAGAGAAAGGAATTAATGCTTCTAAAATTACAGTTCTGACCCAACAGCTCTGGATACTGCCAGTGACTCTGCTAAAGATTCTGTGCCTGACTTTGAGGGAGTCTCTCCTCTTCTTCAGTGAGCATAAAACAAATTCTGCTTTCTGCAGGCCAGATTCTGCCTCCTCTGTGTGTAAAACAGGAATAAGAAAACTCCATTTGTCAATTTATACTGCCAGATCTTCATGGCAGTGTCTGATAAGAGCCTGACACAATGAGGTTTTGATCTCTGATGCTTTCTGCAATACAAATAAAACTAAAACTCGACTCTGGGTCATTTAAATACCACTCGGTGCATGTCAGATAAAAGCCTCTGGAGGTTACCACAAGGTTTCTGATGTTCAGAACCGGGTCAATGGAATTCTGCATTCAAGGTTAATAAGAGAAATTGTGCCTACTCATGTTATGCACTGACAAACAACAACAAACACTGCCAATACCTAATTTTAGCATCTCACATACAAGGTTGTTCGTAATAGAAAAAGCTAACAGCCCTTAGGAAAGACAAGAACTTCACTGAGTTCAAGCATCAAACACTGCATTTTTTTCCCAGTGTATTTTTCAGGCAATGTGCAACATAAATCCTTGCTTGTGACTTGAAAATACTCAACACTGGTCTAGCTCTGCTCCCACTAAAGCAATCCATAAAGTCCTGTTATCTCTACTGGCAACAGAGCGAGGAAGAGCCAAATGTTTTTGGAAATCTCACCTGTAATCAGCAATAAGAGAATAAATCTACCTTGAGGTTAAGGTTCACACACAGGCAGTAAGTTGGGCAATATCAAATTCAAGCCTCAAGGTTCATGAGCTGTAATTCAGCCCCCTGTACATTTCTATTGTGCAGAAGTCTAATTATACATCCTACGTACTTTCAACTGCCTCAGACACTGCACCAAGTGGTTGGTGCTCACACGTAATGAGGGCTCTTCAATATTTCATTTGATCCTGCATTTGCAGCCCACAATCCCAACCTGCTCTAGAGGCAGAGTTATCAATTTTCTCACAGCGGTTTCTGCAGAGCTCATCAATACAATACATGAGTGCTTCAAATATTCATCACTCTCTTTCCACAGCACCTCTACGTGGTGAAGGGAAGATGTTATCCCATTACACAGATGGGGAGCTGAGTCAGAGAATGATTAAGGTCAAACATTTTGCTAATTTAGGGTGCTTAATTTCAGATGCCTGAGATCTGATTTTATTCAGAGCAATTATCATAACTTTATATAGTTAAGTATAGCTCCTATCTAGTTCAATTGTAGCTGGAAATGTCTAGCACTTGTGAAAGTCAGAAAAGAAAAAGAAAGTTTAGAATCCAGACTTACTTAGCAAGTAAATTCAGCTGAGCATTGGAAAAAAAAAATGGGACAAATAGGAACTGTTAAGCCTGAGAAAAATTTGGCTAAGGGGATCACTCAGAATTACATACAAACTACAGCACAAGGGTGTGAGGGGCCCCATGACAGCATTTAACCTCCTCATCTATCAGAACATCTTTCCTGGTCCTTAAACTCCATCTGATACCTTCAACAACTGAGCCCAAAGCCCTAGATAGTAACACATCAGTGTTAGACTCCAAAAATCACTCCTTATATCAAACACTGCTCTTTTGAAAGACCTTAAATAAGGCATTTTGGCTTCTTTCAAGCTTCCCAGCATTTGGTACAAATCTTATTTGCTTTTTTCTTTGGATATGAGAAGTTGATTTGGGGTGGGTATTTCCACTTAGATGCTCATGTCTGCATTTATTGCTTGATAATATGTGGACATAATGAAAATAAAAGTAGTATCTTGAGTATTTCATTAGAGACAAAGGGCTATCATACCTCACTGAAAAATACTTCTTAAAAACAGCATTTATTGGAGTTAATCAAGTGCCAGAATCCTCGTCTTTTGCAAAATACAGAGCTGTCCAGCCAGCCCTATGCCACTAACATTGCTAGAGCCCAAGGGAAGGGGAAAGACCACTTGGAGTATTCCAGGACAGAAACCATCTACAGCTCCAGATGCAGAATTTCCAGAAAGATCAAGAAGCAGAGGGTGATGATGATTTATTTTACTAGTGACTTTTCCTCATCCCCACATATATATTTTTAACACACTGCATCTATTTTCAAGGGAAGGCTCCCTCTCCTCCAGCCTCCACACTTTCTCTAGGCCCTCCTGCCCTCATTAGTTGTAGCTAAGAGAAAATGCTTTCACTTTGCCATGCTATGAAAAGCAGGAGAGAAATTTCAGGGATTTGCCTGAAAACCTCATCATATTTCTTTTTCTCAGGCCAGCAATCCATGGCCACAGAACCATCTGTCTAGGGGGACAGCTAAAAGCAGCACTGTTCACCTGTCCCTCATGCCACTCCTGTTTGCCCACTAAGGAATGACACCTACTCTGCTCCTCAAGGGAAGCAAACACGTTTGCAGGTTATAAAATAACTCCTGTCACTGACAGTGACAGGAGACACTGAATTTTCTGGGAGAAAGGCTGATTCAGTGGAGAAAGCACTGAAGGCTTGGGAGGCAAGGGATAAGCACTGGGTCTGAGACAGAGCTGGACCATCAGTTTGTGCCTCCATCCTCTCCCTGTGAAGGGAGAAGCACGAATTAAAGGTAAATGTGCAGCCTGTTACAGTGAGGAACACCAAGCAGGCAACCAAAAGAGTCTGTCCAGGCTCCATGAGCTATGCCAGCATCCCAGGCACTGAGGTTAAATTCATTAACAGTTGTGAGGCACTCGGCTGCAGCAGGAGGTGATATCAGATATCTGACAGGCATTTCTGGGGCTCATTTCATCCTGCCACTGCAAAGCGCTGACCCACAGCGCTTGGGTATTTTTTTGACACAAAGCAGCAGATACCATGAAATTCTTCTTCCTTCAGGAACAAATAACAAACCACTTCAAATTTAGAGCCATCTGCAGGGGAAAGGAACTATTTTCTACTGTAGGCATGAGACATTTTTTTGAGAGTGGTGCACCAGTCTGCTTTTATTTCCCTGGTAAGTTATTACTTGGGCCAGTAGAAATCCAGTGAAAACTGGAAAATGCTACCTCTCCAAGGGGAGAGATAGTGCCTAACACTTTTCTGGAAGCATTTTAGATTTACAACAGTGATTTCTTGCTCTCAGGTTCAGAGTTCATTAAATGCTGCCAGGCAGGAGGATTCATTTGATGATTTTCATGGTGGGCTGAGTGTCTGTGGATCTGTGTGCACACATGAACCTATATAATCAGTGTGCACATATTCTCCTGATGGATTATTAATATCCATGGTTGCTTGCTGGGGTCTGGGTTAGGAGGAGATTCTTTAAATGACTGTCAAATCTCTACAGGTGCCCACGAACATCCAAAGACCCAAGTGTGCCTGATCTCCTTTAGAAGAATCAAAACGTGAGTAGTGGAATGAATGGATGAATAAATCATTGTTAAAATTCTCAAAATGCATAAGCAATGTAGGACATGTCTACAAACTGCCTGAAGCCAGTGCTGACCCAAACTGTTTGTCCCCACAGCACTGATCATCACTGCAATTCATGGGCTGGGAGCCTGAAATACAGGAGTAATTTAGCCCTGGGCAAGCCACTTCATTCTTGTATTAGCTTCCCTTTCTGCCAAGGGTGGGTAATGCAGTTTACCTACATTGCTGAGATGTCAGAAAGAATATTTTTAAAAGCAATTCATAGACATAAAGCATGAGGAATGTGTTAGGTATTATTATTATTATCACATGTGGTGAGAGCAATTTTAGTAATACACACCTTTCTGCAAGGAAGATATATTTAAACAACATAACCCTATAATTAAAATTAATTTTCATAAATAATATAAACAGTTTTTGTAGAGCATCTCCTGTCCTGAAGTCTTTCAGAGTCTGTTATATTCCAACTTAAAAAAAAGAAAACTAACTATATTCTATAACTAAAATGATACTTCAGTTCCATTATTATCTCTTGGATGCAAAGGAAAAGACAAAACTCAACAGGGCTATCTAATGCTCTAAAATCTGAGAAACTGCTGCCTTTTCCTTCTTAATACTGACCAAAAGACCTCCCTCAGTTTCCTGAATTAAATGCCATCATTTGACTACACAGCAGTTCAAATGTGCTTGTTTCAAGTGTGCTATCTTTTCAGATGTTTTCAAAAGAAAACAAAAGGAAAAATAAATGACCAGCAATGACAAAAAGCTTTTAAAAAACCATCCTTTTTAATAAGCAAGAAAAGTGAGCCTTCAAAGCCCATGCATAAGCACCTGCATAATTGGCTGGGTTTTCAAGAGCACTGAGCTTTCAGTGGTCCCCAGTGAGACCAACAATAGCTTTTGGATGCTCAACAATTTATCACGACTCAACAATTTCTCCCCTGGGCATTATTTACCAGTGATGTGGTATACAGAAAGTGGGGACATTTGAGACTGCCACTTTTGGTTGGACTTGGACTATTAGGCTCCCTAAACCCAATAATTCCACTTGTTTTATTTCTGGATCTTACAGCAATTAAAAAACAAACCAAACCAGACTTAATTTAAATGAACGCTGCACACTAGGACTCAAATGCAAATGCTGTATCACGCTGGTAAAGGTTACATAAAGTAATGATTAATTAGTCTTTTTCCCTGCTCAGGTTTTACTTGTCTGTCAACAAAAGGCAGTAGATGATTGCCTGGCTAAAATATGTATTATTTCCAGCTCTCTAATATCCCTGAAAAGCAAGCAGCAGTTCAATTTGCCAGCAATAATTTATTGTGTAGAATTAAGATTCTGCAAGCAACCTCTTCTCATCTGTTACTTTCAACATCTCCCACAACTATTTGATTTTCTTCCTGGGTTTTCATGTTAACTGGTCATCTCCTGCCAAATCCCAGCTAGCTAAGTAAGTCCCTGAAGCTTGTTGAGTAGTTCTAGCTGTGTTTTATGCACGCAAAATGCATTTCACAACAAACAGAATCACATCACTCAGCAGCATGACCAAGACAAAACACGGGAGGATATTTGTCCCAAACGCTCTAAAAAAAATGAGGAGCTACCCCGGCTTTTTAACAGCTAAATAACGCGGCCAGAATTTGAAGCATTGCCCAAATGACAAAAAGAGTAAGTGGCTAGCAGGCACTGAAATCTGCTGCTAAAAATGGACGGGAGCCTTCTGTGCCCCCCTCAGCCATCTGCCTGTGCCGCCGTGTCGGAGCGGGAGCAGGGATGCTGCAGCCAGGCAGTGGCAAACAACAGCCTCCAGAGCCCTTTGCAAAGCACCTCCCAGGCAGGGAGCAGGGGATCTGAGAGACCAGCAACAGCAGCAGCTAATTCTGCAAAAATCTCTCTTCCCTTAAATCCATAATTCTTGCAGGCAAGGGTCACAGGTGGATTTTATTTATTTATTTATCTATTTATTTATTTTAAAGAAAGCTCCTAGTCTTCTCTTGTTCACTGAAATTTCACAAAATGGACAGCAACGATTTCATCACTCTTGAGCAAACAGTCTGGCTTAATACAAATTTTTTGTGTATCCTCTCCTCCCTGACAGGATATGAAAGCAAAAGTGTAATGTAATGATAGTTCATATTTGCAAAGACAATCAGCACAAATGGACAAGTGAATGCCACACCTTCTTCAGTCAGATCTTCACTTCTGCCTACTGCCAACACAACCAGTCTTGAAGAATCCCTTAGCTGAAGTTGATCTGTTCCTGATTTAGTTGTATTATCCATGTTGATGAATACTATGTAAAATCCACTTCAATAGTTTTTTTGTCATGGAAGCCACGCACTAATCATAATTGAAGGCTTCTATGATGGAAAGAAACTCTACAGAAGCTGTCAAGGCAATGAAAAGTAATGAAGTATAAACATCTGAGTGTCACCTCAATCCAGTCTCCTTGGAGCAACTGTCATCTCTTGTTTTAACAGCAGTTTCGGCAATAAAAATAAATAAAAGTTACACATTACACCTGACGAGCAGCCAACCACACATAAAGGTACAAACAGTGTTTGGTGTGTAGCTTGCAACAAGCGAATTCCTGATTTTTTCCTCTTTGAACAACATAAACCATTACTCAAGAAATGGGCCAAGGAAAAATAAAACAAAGGCTCAGTGGATATTGAAGGCTGTGTTTCTTGCAACCCACAGGAATTTGTAAGCAAAAATGTAAGAGCCTGGTTAGAACTGAAGGAAAAATAACCTGGAAGATGGTTTGAAAAATGTGTATCACAGTCTCCCTGAACAGTGACTCCACAGAGGAAGAGCACACTCATGTAGATTCATTATAATCTCTCATTAACTTCTTCCCCAAACCTCTGCTACATCTATTCTTCTGCTCTGTGGGATTATGCACAGTTGGTATATTACAGTAGACCTTGCTGTATCAACTTATATGAAGAAAGAATTGATTCTTTCTCCCATTTTTTTCATAGAGGCCAAAGAAAAATGACAAAAAAGCTATTTGGGAAACAAAAGCAAAGAGAAATAAGCTCTACTTGCAGAGAGAGGACTTGAAGTAGCATGAGCACAGGCCATCCCAATAGGATTCATTTAGGATTATATTTTTAGCCTCAAGTACATACTTTATTTCTCATGTGTATTTTACATGGCCTGTTGAGCTCAATTACTTCATATCTTTGTGTACATAAAACAGTATTTCCAGAATGCTTTATTACAGAAGTAGCAACCAGCCGAGCTCTCTTTACTCTCCTAAAGCAAGATGGGGAAGAGGTTTATTATATTAATTGTGTGTGGGGGAGTGTAATTAACTCCAATTGTATCAAAGTGGGACAAAAAGTTTCTGTTTTCAGAAATTTTTAACCTCTGAGAATAAAACCAGAAGCTTATCGCATATTTGGGTAGCAGAAACATTTTTTGAACAATGGGAGGCTTTTTTGATTTGGTAATTCCCGATCTCCTTAAATCTGATTTCAGTCCTTTTTGGTTTTACATTTTAATGCAGACACACACAAAATCTTAGGTAAAACTAGGTTTATGGTCCAAACATGTTCTACTTGGAACCATAGCATCATAGAATCGTTTGGGTTGGAAGGGTCTTAGGACTCGACCGTCTCATTCCAACCCCCTGCCATGGACAAGGACACCTTCCACTGTCCCAGGTTGCTCCAAGCCCCTTCCAACCCAGCCTTGAACACTTCCAGGGATCCAGGGGCAGCCACAGCTTCTCTGGGCAACCTGTGCCAGGGCCTCACCAGCCTCACAGCAAAGAATTTGTTCCTTATATTTAATCCAACCTGATCCTCTTTCAGTTTAAAACCACTACCCCTTGCCCTGCCACTCCATGCTCTTGTAGAAAGTCCCTCTCCAGCTCTCTCATAGCCCTGNCAACCTGATCCTCTTTCAGTTTAAAACCACTACCCCTTGCCCTGCCACTCCATGCTCTTGTAGAAAGTCCCTCTCCAGCTCTCTCATAGCCCTGTTTCAGCACTGGAAGGGGCTCTAAGGTCTCTCCAGAGCCTTCTCTTCTCCAGGGTTAACAACCCCAACTCTCTCCAGCCCTCCAACCACATTTATGGCCTCCTCTGTCCTTCTTATATCAGGGACCCCAGAGCTGAACAGAGTGCTCCAGGTGGGGCCTCACCAGAGCAGAGTAAAAGGGGAGAATCACCTCACCTGACCTGTTGGTCACGTTTCTTTGGATGCAGCCCAGGATGTGTTTGGGTTTCTGGGCTGCCAGCTCACGTAGCTGAGTCATGTTGAGCTTCTCATCAACCAACACCCCCAAGTTCTTCTCCTCAGGGCTGCTCTCAAAGTCTCCTGTCCCTGCCCTCCTTCCAATCCTGAGCCACAAGCTTTCAGCCAGCTCCCCATCCATCCCCAGGCAGAGCTCGATGGAGATTTGAAAGGTTTTCCCAATATATTTTGAGCTGGATGATTTACTGGGAATATCCTTGCACAAATGACCTGCATTTTACAGAAAAACAACTATGCATCATAGTTCCAAACAGCTGTAATTTACAGCAGAGGGATCACTGAAGACTTAAAACCTGGGCTTAGTCTGTGACAGTGGCTGTGTGCTATTGATCAACAGAGTCTCTCTGGAATTCACAGCGGGATGCTGAAGAACAAAAAAAACCTGCTCCCTTTTGGCGTGACAGACAAGATGACAATTTATTTACTGATAACACTGATTTACTACCCAGATGCCAAGAGCATTGTAACTGACTGGAGAAGTTCTAAAATTTATAGGAGCTTGTAGGAATTTTAGGAACTTACAGAAATTTATAGGAAGCACACTATCTAGGATGGAGGTTTGGCAGGGAACCTATGTGGTCCCCAAGTGCTTTCTAGTCCCCTCCCACCTCAAGGTCAGGAGAAGTCCAGTGTGGACAGTATTTCCTCAGAAGCAAGAGGATGGGAGCCAATGGGAGATAAAATAAATCTACTGAAACAAACGATGAGGAAACCAGGCCCGCAACCTTATTCCAGTGTGTATACAAGGCCTGATTTATATTGTGGTCCTAGTCCTGAAGTCCATTCTTAGACAGAGCTCCATCAGATTTCCACACCTCTGAGAACCTAAGAGAAATCTGATTTCTGGAAGAAGCATTTTTCTCAAACCGGGACACCCACTGTGATAGAACAGTACAGAGAACTGCTTATAATATCAGCTATTTCTATAATAAAAACCACATGAAAACAGAATGAGCCAGCTGGAATAAATCTGTTAGTTACAAGTTTGCTGCTCTTGTAGATTTAAAGCCCTTAATTTCTTCATGAGGATTTCAGGATAGTGAAAGGTAGTACAGGGGCCAGCTCATGGCTTGAGGGAGCCAATAGATTTATTCTCAATGTAGACACTCGTGCAAAACATCTCTAATTTCAGATACAGATGCTTTCCAAAATTCCTTAAAGTTCTCTGTTTTACACAGGGATGCTCTGTTATCGTACAGCCCAGTATCAACACTGAATTCCTTAACACACTTGAGGGAAAAATGCCTCATACACAACAACTCAGACTTGTAACCTCCCAGAAAGGCTTTGGAAAGCCCAGTTTACAAATAAGGCACAAAACAGAAAGAAGACATCATCTATTTACGGATTATCGCCCTCAAAGGCGTGATGGGTGGGAAGGTAACATTGCTCAAGTAGAGGAGCAGTAACTAAGGTCAGCTGCTCCTGCCAAGAGATACTGATTTGGACAAGTGAGCACTGAGCAGCCCTCAGCAACCAAAATCAAAACATTTCCCAATCAATATAATCTTACTAATGCACAAACTGTATGTGCTAAGTACTTCCCAGGGCTGTTTCAATCAATTTCTCCTTGGGTTTTTCTGTCCCATATTTTCACAACTGCTCTTTATCTGGCTTGTTTAGCTTGTTGGAATAAAACTTCTAATTACACCATGACTTGCAATGGCAAAGTCAACTACCAATATAATCCATGTTAAACCATGTGTTGTACCTTATGAGGAAAACACCGTAGAAAATAAATCAATTTAATGCAACTGAACCCTCCAATGATTAAGCTCACAAAGATTAATCTCAAATCCTCGCTAGATACAATGGATCAGCATTTTCAGCAACGTTTGTAAATTAACTTTTAAATCACAGATATCGGGACACGAAAATGAGAAAAAGGAAGGTTGTTAGTATATTATATTCAACTAAACTGTGAAATGCCAGGGATTCTTAAGGAGAAGAAGCAAAGTTGAGAAACAAATTTCCTGCTATGAGAACTAGTCAATGCTTATTACACTCACTGAAATAACATCTGCAGAATCTCAAATTTAGGTAATAAAAAAAAGAAGTTTCATGATGCTTCCCCACCTTGAGCAATTCCTCCTTTTTCTCTAACACCACTGTATCTCGGAATAATAACAACCATGAAGGTTTTCCTTACTACATCCTTCAAGCTATATCATCTGCTTTTCCATGTATCACCCCATGTCTCCTCTCTCTCATTTAATATGGGCTAAGTTCTAATATGCTTTCCCTGTCCATCCTTGAGCTTCTTTCTATCAGTAGGCACAAAATGCTGCAAATGCATTTGAAAATAACCTGCTTGCTCCTGGCCATGAAAACAAAAACATAAAAGTGTGAGGCTCTCAGCACACTTAAGTGCAGTTACAACTTAATGTACCATTTGTTAATTCCTACAACTACATTAAAATTAAGTATCAGACCCCTTTAAAGCCGACACAAAAAGAGTTGAGAGGTTGGTCACAGTGTGTGATTAAGCTAAATTAATGACCCAAAATGCATTCCACAAAATACACTATTATATGTTTATTACAGTATCTCTGACAGTCTAAATTAACAATAAATTAAAGTCTAAGTTGTGATTTCACTTTTGACAGTATCTTACTACAACTAAGTCTTAAATATCTGCATGTAACTATCAGGCTACAGACATAAGCGAAGGTAATGGAGTCAAAAACTGCAGACTAATTGCTTCAGATGAAGGCTTATTATCTCTCCAATTTCAAGCTCAGCAGCAGTTAAGCAGCAATAGAAACTACTTTAGCCAAAGCATTGTGAAACTTTATGTAAAATTTACTTCTATTTTATCTCTCTTACAGTGTTATAAACAACAAGAGAAACAGCCATTTGTTTTCAGACCCACAAAGGATGTAAGCTGAAGGGTTAAAAAAAAAAAAAAAGGACAAAAATTCAGCCTCCAGATTTGCTTGGTTTTGCTATTTCATTCAAACTCATCCTCTTCCCTTTCTAATGGGTTTTTGCATGATCTTTTAATTTGTAAGCCCAGCTTAACTCTTCATAAATATTTGCTTCAGTCTCTCTCACCCTCCTTCACCATGAGACACGATCAGGGCTTGGTTCCCCACTCAGCTTAGACTTGTGTATTCATACAGGTGCAATGAGGGCATGAGGCTGTCCCACCCTGGGATGGGTGGTGGATGCCCACCAAAGGGCTGAAAGGGACACACCAAGTTTGAGGAGCAGCAGAGAGATGATGTCTGGATGCTCCTGCTCCCTTGGTGCCCCACCAGGATCCCATCCCTGACTCTCTCCATCCCAGCACACACCAACTCTAACAAAACTGCTCTACCCTCTGTCCATGATCATCTGCATGTCAGCTTTTTTAAAGTGGTTGTTTGAGACAGGGAAATGCCTTCCAAGAGGGCTCCTCACTCACCAGCAAAGCAAGGAGATTGTCCCATCCTTTCCCCAGCCTCTCCTGCCAAGGCCATTAGCCCTGAGGCACAGCCACGGTGCTGGCACTGCAGAGTTATTTGACAAGACAAGATCCCAAAGCAGAGCCCCTGTTACGCCTCTGTGAGCAGATGTTGTTCAGCAGTCTAGGACAAAACCCAATCTGAGAAATTATGGTCTATCTGCACTTTTCACCTGCAGTTTCTTTCACAAAATAGTATCTCATAACAGTAATAGCCCTACATTGCTTGCCACTGACCATTTGTCGTGCAGACAGCACACAGGTTGTCTCTCAACAAAGAGCTCTAGTCCAGCAGCAGTAAGGGAACAGGCAATCAGGGCATGCAGGGATGGGGATACAAGGGACAATGAGAGAAGCAGAGCCCCTTCCCTGAGCAAGAGGGGGACTTTAACAATTTTCTTCCTGCTGTTCTTTCGGGAATCCTCTCCCCTGGCAAAGACAGCTGCTGCCTCTTCCCCACCATACCCCCCATGAAAAGCAGGCCATGTCTCTGGTCACTGTGCTATTTAAGTGCTTGTTGTGAAGGCAGGGTGTTTCTGAAGGGGAGCAGGGTGTCTGAGAGCTGGCAAAAATAAACCCCTCTTTGCTTCTTTGCTCAAGGCAGTCAGGTAAACGGGTGCCTGAAGCTCCTTCCTCCACAAACATCTTCCACCACCAAATCCAATCCTACTTCTGCTGTGATTCCCATAACTCATCCAGAGAGTTAATACTCACTCTCTAGCCCAATCACCATCTCCTCTCTCATGGATCACAGAAAAGTTAGGGTTAAAAGGGACCTCTGAAGATCAGCAATTTCCTCAATTTTATATAGTAAAGGATTTTATATAGTGAAGGATTTCCACCAATGGAGGTGGGAAGCAGCTATGTCCTCTCCACTTCCATCATACTTAAGAGCTTCCAACAACTTCCACAACTTTCTTCAAGGCTTTCTCTCTACAAGTACCAGACTCTGGGCTTCAGCCTTGGCTCATCCCCTCACCCTGACTTTCAGGAAGATGCTTTCCATCAGCCTACCCAGCACCAAACGTCAGCTTCTGGCTTCCATTTCTGAAAGGTTTTGGTTTAACCTATGACCACGCATATCCTTGGCTCATCATCCCCCCATTTACATTTCCATTTAATCTCTCTGGCTCCTAATTATACTGCAGTATTTCTATTGAAAAAAATATTAATTACCCCTTCTCAGAAAAGGTCTCTGTATTATGCAATGGAGAGCTGAAAGATGCATCTCCATCTTGCCCTAAAGTATAAAATTGCTTCAAGTTCCCAAAATCTTAGAATCAGATACAATCCTCAGATTCTGGGCATTATCTCTCTCTCATTTGCAAGTTTGCTTTAACTGTCTCAAGTCCTGACAGCATTTACCTTTATCTTGATTTTTTTTCTGCTAAAATTCTTATTCATATCTAAACCTCGAGAATGAGTTTTAACTTTCAAGTTTTCTCCTGTGACCCTTTCCCTACATTCTCCAAACATCAAGGAGTGCATCTCTCTGATATCTCAGGTACTTGTGCAGCCTGAGTTACTTCGGTATCTCAGAACTCCATATTTCACGTACTTAT
>VWZT01011242.1:471185-519341 GCA_013397055.1 Pachycephala philippinensis
TTTTTTTTTTTTTTTTCCCAATTTTAGGCAAGGTGGACTATCTCAGCAGAGGAGAAACTGCTGACTGCCACTAAGGACCCAATACTCTTGCTCAAAGCCACACTGGAAGTCTGCACACAAGAAGGATTAAGTTCCATACTCCACCCACTGATTTGTTATTCAAAGTCAATCAATAATCCCACTCAAAATTTGTTGTTAAATCAGAAATTCATATTTACTTGTCTTTCCCTTCTTGACAACCTTCACTGATTTCAAATACAGGTCCCTCCCCAAATTTATGTTTGACAAAGGTTTCAGACTTGCTGAATGCACTCCTCTCACAGTTCTTCACATCTTCACATCTGCATGTTGAAGGAGTGTGCACAGCTTTCCTGGCCCATTGCTGCTGGAACTCTCCTTTCTCTGATTCTATTTCATTTACTTAAATCCCACTTAAGAATCAGAGTGGGCAGAACAGAATGGCGAAAGAAAAGATGAAAGGAAAAAAAATGGACAAAAGATAAAAAATGTGAACGTAAAACATACGGAATATACTACATAAAAAAATAGACATTAGTGTACTCTGCATCATTTTAAAAGTGCTGCCTCTCTCACATCATCCAAAGTGACCGTGATTCACCACAACTTAATGCCTGATAAAGATCACAAAGAAGCAGCATTAAAGGCAGAAGAACTGAAAGCAGGTACAACCATCGTTCATGAAATGCCTGTAGCAATGCACAGCACTGCTAATGGACCACAGCTGGAATGACACATCGAATTCTCCAAGAGTCTTGTGGCATTCAAACACACCCTCATGACCCCAGATAACTGCTGAACTTCAGAGACAGATTATTCTGTCCTTATCCAACAGCAAAAGAGGGATTTAATGAGAAAGAATGCAACACAAGGTGCCTCTGCCAGGAATGGAGGGAGCAGCTGCACCAAGGGCAGCGGCACAGCACTCCCCACTTGGTCAAGGGATAAAGAGTGTGTAAAATTTACACCATCTCAAGCAGCATCCTGTGGAAAAGTATGAACTTTAGAGGCTGTGGCCTTCCAGAGGCCTTCCAGAGGCACTGTCATTTCAGTGCTGGATACTGAAAAGGCTTTTCTGCAGTCTCCTGTTTTCTGAGACTCCAGTTTTATACTCAACATGCTCCTTTCCACCTCTGTCTCCCCTTCCCCATTGCTTAGCTGACTGCATTCCTCGTGGCAAATTAGCAGCTAGAAAAGACTGCCAGTTTGATGCAATTCCATTTTCTTGAATACAGTGTTCTCGGGAGCGCTATTACGGAAATTTAATCTCCTGAGGAATAGATCAGATACCATTGGCAGAATGAAACAAATGTTCTCTATGAGTTCCTGGAGAAAGCCTGTGTTGGGTCTACAATAAGACATGTAATTTAAAAGGTTGTTCTCAGGGAAAAAAAAAGTATTCTTTCACATGAAGAATTTTATTTAAAAAAACCTATGCCCTCAAACAGCTAATACTAAACAGTTCCATTAAAACTAAAGAAACCTATTGTTTTCTACGCAAATCAGAGCTTTCTCCTTTTTCCCTTCTTGTTGGCAGACACCTTCCCAAAGTGGGCATTCCCCCTGATTTCTGCACAGCTGTAATAACCTGAGCCAGAATACTGCAATGAGAATGAGGGATTCTCACCAGCAGGGCCTCACCTCTGGGATGTGACAATTTTCAGCTCCAGCCAGGAACGTAGGAGCTCTGCTATCACAAGTCACTGAGATAACAGGCTAAATTAGCTCATCTCCCGGGAGACTCACTCCCACCTGTTCAACAGCTCCAGACCAGGCTCCCTTCAGCCCAGTGTTGGATCTGGGCACCTCAGAGGTATTCCATGGTGCTGTTCCATTCCTCTGTGTGGATTCTGTGCCACTGGGATGCTGCAGTGGGGAGTCTGACTGTGCCAGCTAATGGCTCTGTGCATCAGGGCTTCCTTGTGAATTCACAGCTCAATCTGCTTACAAACATTCAGTTAAATGTGGAACTTCAAACCTTGCTGAAGAAGAGACAGGATTCAGCAGTGCCTCTTTGTGATCCAACACACAACAAGCACAGTGTCGACAAATAAAAGGGCAAACTCCCTTCCCTATTTCAAGAGATAAAACTCACAACTTATAATTCCTGCCTGAACCTGCTGTACACTACTGCCTGTTTACAATGTGAAGGGATCCTGCACTCTTTGGACATAATCTGCATTGCTCATGTGCTGTACAGAGGCTTTGTTGTCACAGAGGATCAGGATCGTTGCATTCTTTCATGCAAAGCATGTAGAACCAACCAAGACATTTGGTACCCAGGGGCAGTGATTTTCTGGACAGCAGCCAAGTGAGCAGAGAAGATCTGGAGTGATTTTAAGTCACACTTCACAGGGAAAAAAGAAAAAAAAAAATCTATATAAAAATATCTTTGGATACAGGAACATAGCTCACATTAAGGTTTTACTTGACTGCATCCATCCTACTAAAGACATGTGGGGCACTTCTAGTCCTTTTGTTCATTTCAGAACTGCACTACTGACCAAAGTCCTCAGTTGTACCTGTCCACCATGCTCTCACTCACTTTTTATAGTGGACTCAGAGTACAGAACCTGGCTTCATTTCAGATGATGCTTAGTGAGAAGATGTTGAACAGCCTCTAAAGGATGTTCACACCAGTCTGGAACAAGTTTGAAATAACCCCGCATCCAAAATGTGTGTTTGGGACCTCAATGTCATCTCTCTGACTCTCATAGGGTGGGCCCACACTACTTCCCAATGTGAGCACACCCATATTTTTTAGTTTAATCTACTCTGGGAATGAAGTAACAGCACAGGACTCAGCTGACAATGATGGAGAGTATTTATGACCTTGCAGGAAGACAGCAGGGCACTCAGGGATTGACATCCCCTGGTACCGGAATCCCAGAATTACCTGAATTACAACAACACGGGGGCAATGCCTGCATAATGCAGCTGAAGTGCACACTTATTTTCTTATTTGGATAAAGTTACACAAGTAGAGGCACATCTCAGCATAGTATGTTAGATACTCCAACAGTATTCACTCTTCAAGATACTACAGGCTATTTCTGTGGAGTGGCAGGGGAACATTAGCAGCATGAAATATTAATCTTTCCATCATTTTATTCCTGAGTCTGGCCTTGGTTTTCCAAGTAAAATGTGTTCTCTTTCCACTTGAAGACA
Organism: Pachycephala philippinensis; assembly: GCA_013397055.1. NCBI lineage: Eukaryota > Metazoa > Chordata > Aves > Passeriformes > Pachycephala > Pachycephala philippinensis. The sequence goes on from VWZT01011242.1 coordinate 474,372, forward strand.
CCACACCTCTTATTTGGAATTCCAGGTGTTCTGTAAAATTCAGAATTGATTACCTCAATGACAGCTAATAGGCAGAACTGTTCTATTGATCTGATTCCACTCCTCCACGGAGCCCACTTCAATAAGGCAGTCCTCAAGCTATTTTGTCTCCTCACTTATTTTTTGGTCTTTTACATGGAGTTCCATTCAGTCATTAACAACCTTGTCTAGGACACCAGCACATTTCAGAGCAGGATCTTGCTCCCCATAAGCCCATGACAGCTCTTCTCTACGCAGCAAAAGAAACGAGAACAATCCTTTATTCTCAGCGTTCAAATACCCAATTAACCAGTCAACCCTTTAAATATGTTTTATAAAAAGTGTTCTTTGAGAATCTGTGCTCCTGTTATACTTGATATGCTGACTCACTTTCTAAAATATTTAAAAGTCTCATTTTAGTGTTATGCCTGTTATCACATTTTCATTAAAAAATCAGCCTCCTTATCTTTACATATGACTGCAGAGCTATTTGTATTCCCAAAGGCCATTAAAAGTAGCAAGAATTGGCCTGAACTAAGATAACAAATTTACAGGCGTATGTTAAAACACAGAGATCTTCAGCCTGTGTAAATAGCTAAAGCACATTGTCAGAGTACTTGACCTGCTGTTGCTATTTTCTTCTTCTCCTTAATGGAAAAGCATTTTAATGGCACATCCACACATCCAGCTAACAAACCCCAAGGGAGAGAACAAGATTCTCCAGTCCTCTTGAGCCAGACCCTGACTTTAGCAGTGTCTGCAGGCTCTGCCACGGACTTCTGAGCACTGGGTCTAGCAGGAAGCCAACTGAGATAATTGAGCACTGCACGGTGTCCAACTCCAACCCCCGAAACAAGAAACCACAGCTGTGTCAGGAGCAGCCAAGTGCACAGAGGAGACCACATCCAACTCACATCTTGATCAAGCAATCACAACTTGACAGTAACAGACAGCAATACTTATCACTTACAGAATGTTTTCTGTACATGATGTCCAAAAGACTTAGAGTTCAGACTCATGAGACAGATAAGCAAGGAGATAAATGATTGGAATTCTGAGCAGTTTAACTGGCATGGAGGTGAGCAGCATTGCTTATCAGAAAGAAATTGTATAGAGGCATTTTTAATTACCTGAGGAAGAAAGGGATTGCCTGCCTTCAGCAGCTAAGGCTGTGCTTTGCTTATCTCCACATCCCAATCATTTTCTAATTATTATCATTTTTGTAAATCTCAAGACAGAACATGACTTCATTTGCATATAGACACGAGTCTAAAGTAAATTTTTAAATTTATGCCTGCAAAGCTTCTGCAGATGTTTTCAAACTTTCCCCACCCTGTTCCTGCAGTATCTTTTCATGCCCAGCTTCTGTTTGGGTTAGCATGGTAGGACACAGCACAGATTTAAGCCAACTGTGTCACTTGCTTGCCTCTGGATCCAGGGAATGTCACAGCAAGGAACACAGAAAAGGGATGGTCAAAATCTCTTACGACAGCAGCAGCTGCTACTGAAAAAGACTCAGTCCTCTACAGTCAGACCAGCACTTTGCCTTCAATTTTCCTCCAAGCTACATTTTTCAGTTTCTTGCTCACTTTTAAGCAAGGAAAAAAAATCTCAGTAATTCTTGATATGCATAAGCCTGGAAATAGAATTTCAGCTAGAAATAGAATTTGAATAGAGCCTTTTTTCAGTTATGAACAGTTTTAGATAAAATAAGGGTTTAGATCTGCTTTTGGTGTTGGAAGATAAAAGTGCACTCAAATCAATAGACAGAGATTGGATTCAACCCCCCACTGTCAAGCCATTTTACTAATAATGTATTGTGAAAACAATAAAAGAAATGATCGGAGTGAGCAAAGTTGCTCACAGACCCAGACATTAATATTCATCAGTATGATTGATATTTATATATTCTTGATATTTCTATTTCATGCTCACACTAGGGCAGAGCTGAGAGAGCACGTACTTCCAGAATATTTAAGTGTACCATATGGGTATAATTGCAATTCAGTCAGTTATAGAATATACTCAATCAAGATTCTGCATAATACTAAAGACCTATTCTGAGCATTTTATACTTCATGTAGGAAGACCAAAGTAGCAAAGACATGGCATGCCAGCAGCAGAACGGCATTAGGCAGGTAACACTACTTGAAACAAAAACACCTCTCCTTTATGGAAAGGCAACTTCTTGACTTATAAAACCCAATACTTTTACACAGCTTTAAGCCACACAGCCCTCTTTGTTCAGAAAAGGCACTTATAAAAAACCCTGCCTCCCAGAAACACAGGTAGACTCGTTTTAACCTGCAGCAAACAGCGACAAAAATACATATTCCAAAAGCATTGGACAGAGAAGCAAAGTCCAACACACGCAGGGTAAGATGAAGGCATAGTTTCTTTATCCCGAGTATCAAAGTTGTTTCCTTCTTGTTTTCACTGAACCATTGAGCCTGTTTTGGTCATTAGTATAATGTCACCCTGAAAATGCAGATTATATGATGCTATTTGTGGTGCTTAGTTTCTTCCCATGCTTTTCCCTTCCCTAAAATACAATACCAAGGGGAAAAAAAAAAAAAAAAAAAGAAAGAAAAACAATACGTGAGGCTCTCAGCCTATCAAGCCAGGAAGACCTATTTTAAGAATTAATTTGTGCCCTGAGAGATCTGTTTAAATTATCCTCCCGTGCTGTCCTAACCAAAGATTAAAGTGGAGAACTTCCAATGTCTTAAGGAGATGAGGAAAATTGAAGAACTGGAGCGTCCGGGCTCCACCGCGGTGCCCCAGGCACGGCCCGAGCACGGGGAGGGGAAGGTGGGGATGAGGAGAACGGAGATGTTATCTGCCGGTGCCCCCGGAGCCCAGGAATCTTCACCAGCCTCAGCTGGAGCTCCGAGATCGCAACCAGACTTCCCCTTATGCCACCACTTTTTAACTCTGCCCATCCTTTACAGCTGAGGATACATCCCTTCTTTTTCTGCCACCCGCTGCTTTTTAGACAGGGAAAGTTTTGACTTTATTCTGTCCTGGTAAGTGCAGGCAGAGAGGAATATCCTCCAAAATACAGGTTTGACAGAGAAAATGAAGTCTTTAACTTTCTACCTCTACAGAAACACATAAAGCGCCTACCAAGAGAAATAACTTAATCGAGTTCAGATATGGTGTGAGCACAGCAATTTCCCCCAAAGCCAGTAGGAGTTTTACCTACTTGCAGCTGCTTTTTGCCTCCCCTGCCATCCCTGCTTGCTCATGCACAGCCTGGGCACACACTGTACCCTGAAGTGCCCCTCCAAGGCAATGCCAGGCAAAAAAAATTCACTGAAAGTGCATGACAAAGTCAGAAGCTGAACCCCACTTGTACAATTTTATATCTATCTGCAGAGGGGCTTTTAAATACCCTTGCCCCCTTCCTCCAGTGAGAAGGGGCCTCCATCCCAGCATCCTGCTCCCCCTCCCAGCACACATGTAAGGAACAAGTTACAGAACAAACCTCTATAGCCTCCAGCAAGAGGTACAGGCTGTTAAAAACAGCACAATTTCAGCTTCCCCCCCAAGTCTCCACACACACCGAGAAAGCAGACCTTGAGCCCAGCTACACAGCACTTTCCTCCTGCCACTGGCTGGTGACTCAGTTGACAATTTTAAGAACACACACCAAAAAGATTAAAAAAAAAATCATAATACTCATACAAGAAACACAAAGCTACACAATGCAAATCCGTATCTGTTTGAAATTGAGGAAAATAAGCATTACCTGGTCTTGCTGTTGGGCTTGTTTCCCTGATGCATTTTGCTCCTTGGCTGTAGTCATGCTCACCTATTTGTGCCCACTGCAGTGGCAAACAGGGTTTTACTCTGTGTGTGTGTGTGTGTGTGTAAGCTGGTCTGTGTGTTCAGACATACACGCACACACACACACACACAAAGACTTAAGGGATACGGATGAGTAACTAGTCCATCACTTAATCACCAGCTGAGAAATTTCCCACCCCCACAAAAAGAAATAAATAAAAATGCAATGTAAAAAAGCACTAGTCTGGCTGTCTTCCCCCTTGAGCCTCTAAAATAAAAGCAGAAGCAGGAGCAGAGGAGAAGGATGCTGTGGGGGCTTCTTCAATTAGCAACAGCCTCTGCAATCGTCACAGAAACAATGATAACTGCTTGGCAACCAGCAACTGGCAGCTCGGAGCCGGAGGCAGCGATGTGGTCCTCGCTCCCCACCTCCACGGCGGCCGCCCGCGCCTTGCGCATGCACCGGCAGCGGGCTCGGCGCTCGCTGGGATGTGCGGGAGCTGGGATGTGCACAGCCAGCACTCATCCCCCTCCCCGGGAGCAGCGGGGCCGCTGCCCCATCCCGCATCCCCCGGAGTTCCTGCCAGGCGTGCTCCTGTCTTCTCGCAACTCGCGGAGGCTCCGGCGCCGTCAGAGCCCGGCTCAGGAGCGGAGCTGTGTCAAGGGCAGCCCGCTGAGCGCGCCTTTGGAGGATGCAGCGCGCTCCCCGGGAAGCAGGTTCCCAGCCATGGGATGCAGGGAGCACCGGCGCTGTCCGGGGAGCTGCCCCCGCACTGCCGGAGGGTGAAGCGTGCCCCCGGCCTCCCCGAGCCCCCTGCATGTCCCCGATGTGGCGGGGGCACCGTGCCTGTCTGCCGTGGTGGCTGCCATCTAGGTCACGTTGCAGGGTGACACACGAGCACGCGTTCCCCGCTCCGCTCCGCGCTGCCGTGGCTCGCTCCCTGCAGCTTCTCTGCCATAACAGAGATCTCTCCGACACATCAGAGCTGTCACAGGAGCCTTCCGAGCCCGCTCGCCCACCTTGCTGTCAGCACGGGGTGACACGGGGTGCGCCCGAGCACGCGGCACAGAGCGAGTGCCACGCTCCGGGAAGGGCACCGCATGGCTGGACAAAACTTAGAGCAGCAGGGAGGTTGTTCAGTATTTTCTTGGGACTGATGCGAGCCCTCACTCACCCCAACAGCAGGTGACACGAATCTGCCACGGTGCTGCTTCTCCCATCCTCACCTGCCACCCAGCAGAGCCAGGATGGAGCCCAGAGCTGTCCTCAGTGCTGTAGTGCTGTGTAAAGCTACATGTTTGCTCACTCACGTGATACCGGGATCTCTGCTGAGTCTGCGGATAACCAGCCAAGGAAAGGGAACATCACAGTCTTTATCTGACAAGGAAGTGATTATGCCTCATTTGATCCTCAATTTTACAGCAGGGATTTGTTATACAAGGTCACATTCACCAATGCCACTACGGTCAATGTCTCCTTACCTGGGATAATTTTGATCCTTGGTTCAGGGACAGATCAACAGCAGGCCAAGTTTTCCTAAAGATATCTACAAGCCACCACTCAGACTCCCTAAGCATTTCTGCATTTTCACCATTACATTCACAGGAGTTCATAGAAACTGTGATTGAATTTCATAGAAATGTGACGGAATTGTGCTGGTAGCAAACTGGACAACCTTGCCTTGTCCCAGGTGCCACAATCCAGGCAACAGCTCATTTAAAAAAAAAAAAAAAAATGAATAGCACCTCTCTAACACAAAACAATAATTTGCATTTAAATCTAACAGCCTGTGTTGATTTCTTGCTGGGTTATACTCTGACACAGTCCTAGCTTACATTGCAATTCCATCTCTTTAGTCCCCATAGTTTAAGTCACAATATTTTCTATATGTTTATAGTTATATAGGTTATTGCTCATACATTTTTCCCCAGCCATCAGAACAGAATTGTTTTCAAGGTTTTATATAAGTGGATCAGTTTGAATTTTCCAATTGGCTTGGTCTACTTTTCTACCTGTTGTGAGTGGTAATGAAGGCTTGCTTTACTCCACACTTTTGCTATTTTTCTTTCCAAGAGGCACTGAAATGAAACAAAACTGAATTTGGAACTGGTGTGTTGGGTTTGGGGCTTTTTTTGGTTGTGGGTTTTTTGTCGTTTAGTTGGTTGGGGTTTTTTACTTCCCTACCATACATGCTGGAAATTTCTGCAAAACAGATCCCTTTTAAAACATGGGCCATTGACTGTGCCCCTGACCCCTCAGTGCTTACACTGGCAATCCCTGAGCTTAATTGCGCTGCACGCCCTTCCCATGCAGATTCAATTCTTTCACAGTTAACAACCTAAAACACACTTTTTTTCACTGTTTTTCTGGAAAAGGCCACTATCCCTTACAATGTAGATTTTTTTTTTCCACTAAGCTTGTTGTTGGACACATAAGAAGTTAATTGTGCTAATTAGTCCAGCAGTTAGCTATGCAAATACATGTGGCTGAGCCTCATTACATGGGTGCATTAGGAGGCTGCCTGTTCCGACTGCATCTCCCCGTGCCTGGTGCAGCTACCCCAGTGTTTCTGAAATGCCTTGATCTCTCTGCCTGGCAGTACCTCCTTGTCACCCCTCCTGACCAGGGCAGGGTGTCTCATCCCCTCCGATGGCCACCAGCTGCTCACTGCCTGCAGGATGTGGCAGCAGGGGCAGTGACATCCTCAAGCTCTCTGCATCGTCCTGCCTTGATCAAAGGGGTTCTGAGGCTGGCAAACACCTCCTGGGGAGACACTGGGGGAGGAAGCAGTGGTCGTTGCCATTCAGAAATGCTCATTAGGCACAGGCAGAGAATAATCTCCTCACACATTAGCAGGGCTGAGGCCATCCTTCCTGACCCCTGAGCTATGTTAGGGTACCAATGCTATTGCTTGGCTGAGTCATCACTGATAAAAGATTAATACAGCTCCATCAAAGGACAAGAATCTGTACCTGCCAAACCCAGCAGGCACAAGGATGGGTCCCAGACACTCCCATTTAGGGCGTGGCAGGAGGCAGTGGCAGACAAGGACCCTGTGAGTACGACCTTCCCATCCATCCCTTCCCACAGCATCCCAGCTGATCACAAGGATACAGGGAGCAGGTTGTTCCTCCCTGCCAGGGTTAAACACACGTCAGGCTGTTCAACCTCTACTACCCATCATTGCAACATGTCTGTCTCCACTCCCTGCCTGTGCCATGTGAAGGGTCTATTTCCAGACTCACTCCCTGCCACACAAACTGCATTCCCATGATGAGCACTCTCCATCAATCCATGGAGTCCACACTGTGCCACCACTGGGACAGCTCAGGAGCCCCACTGTGAGCACAGAGCTCTCCTCACTAACCAAGATGTACGTTCAAAATGCCAGATACAAGCACATGAATGCCATCCCCATGCTTGACAGCAATTATCTCCTCAGGCACCACAGCAGGACAGACAGCCAGCTCCCTCCCATCAGGAGAGGAACCAGCGACAAGTGAAAGGAGCTGTTCCCAGCTTCTCAACTCATCTTCACCCAGAGTGCTTGTTTCAACAAAATCATGCAGCACTGCAGTAATACAGATAATTTTTAATTACCTTGTAACAAATTAGTCACACATGTCCTAGAGCATTTTCTGTTAGAAGGAGAGTGCTTCATTCTCCTGAGACTGGCAGAAACAAGATTGTGGTCTGGGATCATTCTTAAAATTCTCCTTGGAGTTCACAAAGTCACCACAAAGCTTCTTCCTGCTCAAACACTGTTGAAAACCTTGAACACTGCAAATAGAAAGAAACGTTCCAGTGGCTCTGGAGGACAAGGTGGAATAAAACCTCAAACTGTCATCACCACAGAACTTGTGAACTCCTAGGTGCTAAAGCACAGCAACCTTTGTTTATGATGATGCATTACAGCAATGCTAGTAATGATAGTAAAAGGAGCAGGGATTTACTCCTCCCAAACATTTTTAAGCAGGTCAGGGTACAAGACCATCCTTGATTCTGCCCTTCCATGGAGGTAGAGGTGTCTGGATGCAGAGCAGCTCCTTCATGGGAAGCAGCAATGGGCTCTCAGCAGTCAGTGCAGAGCATTCCTATTCCCTGTGTGTTGCAAAGGCCAGATCCAACAGCAGCCTGTGCTCAGTGAGCCCTCCAGCTGCACACATCTGATCCAGGGAGCACAGACTAGGAGCAGGGATAAGCCTGCAGCAGGTACAGTTATTGGATGCAGAACCCTTCTGCTCCGTTGAAACCTGGGGTTCTGTATCACACTGGGTTTTTTATTCCCTATTCATTGACACATCAAGGAAGTTGAAGCCAGTGGGCAAAGTGGGTAGAAATTAACTCTACTTGATTAACCACACCTTTGAACAGTCTGCTAATGTTCTCCCTTCTCCAGATAATGACCAGATCCCATGGAGAGCTACGTATGTGAGTTTTTTTGTGGGTCTAAGCCATTAGTACCATTAGTATCTGGGGTGCAGTAAAGTGTTACCTCCAGCAGAACACAGCACACGATCTCATTTTGTACATCCAGCCCCTCTGAACTCCACGCTCACTGACAGTTCCCCCTGGTTTGGCTGATTTTCTCAGTTCAGGCAGGACACAAGGCCCAGGAAAACACGTGGCAAGAGAAAAATTCACTCAGAGGTATGTTACAAGGGAAAAGTCCTAAGGGCTACAGGTTTTTAGGAAAGTTACAGAGGTACTAGATGATATAAAGACAACTCGGGAAGAGAGACAGACTCTGCCAGCACAGGCATCCACTACGAGAAAGGTGAGATGAGCCTTTAAAAGTGTTGCAGCCATGTATTTTAGCTTTTGGACATTTGAAATGTGAGTCAACACTGGCCCACGGGATGCAAGGGGAGCAGTGCTCAGTGAGCATTGGTGCTACTTTCCAGGGCACAGAGGCTGGCAGCTCCTGCAGCAATGGTGTGAGAAGGTCTCCCTGAACAATGTTCCTTTAAGACCAGCAGCATACTCCAAAAAAGCTAAATCCACTCAATCTCCATGACTGATAAAATACCTTTGCAACTGCCCTATTGCCCCACCATTCCAATTTTCCTAGAGAGATTTGAAGAGGAACAAGAAGGAAGGGTATGTAAAAATCAAGATGTCCATGGTCCTGAAGATGTGCCAGGGCATGCTGGTGACCAGTTACCCCTCCTCAGCCCCAGTGCCAACATCTCATCCACACAAAAAGCAATGGCACAGCCCCTCCTCCTCCTGAATCTGTATGGCTCGGATGCAGTGGATCAGAGGGGGCTGTGTCCTCCTCTGCAGATCCTTCTGGAGCTTTCTTTCTTTTCACAGAAGACACCAGAGCAGAACAGAGAGCTGCAAACCCATGAGGGCTGCATGGTTAGAAACTCTTTTTACAGGAGTTTATGCTTTAGATGCTTCAGAAGCACCCAGACATTCTGGCTGTTCATTATGGAGATTTCTGTTCTGTCCTCATCTGAATAAGCTTTGGAGAGGGAGAGCTTAATTTTGTTTTGTTCTGAAAGCACAGTTTGTGCCCTGCCCCTCTCCAAGAATGTGACAACAGTAATATCACATTATTGCACAGCAACGTCCCCAGTAGGAATGTGGAATTGGAACCACTGAGATGGGAGATCAGCTGACACCACCCCTACTCCCACAAAGGCTGCAGAGCAGCTCTATTGCCTACACACCATCCCCAGCACTGCTTCTCGTAATAGCTCCCATTAGAAGACCATAAAAACACTCTAGCCTAGTTCCAAGTCAATCCCTAGCTTTGGCAAGATTTCTCAGTTTGTCAAAGGGCATCCCAAAACTAAATTTACTATAAAACAAAGAAAAATTTCCTTTAAGGATATGCATTAATTAGCTTTATCTTACATCAGCCCTGCTATGGTTGCCCCTCTCTGGCTGTCTCCAACACATCGGTTCTACCAAGGGTTAGTCATGGGAGAGTCTCTACGTCCAGAGAAATTTTCAGAGGCTGCACTGAGGACCTCTCTGTCTTAGGGATCCACTCAGATGGATGATTTTCCAGATTTCAGAGGTTCTGTGAAAGGACTAGAGGCAATAACAGATTATGAATATAGTTATAGTTAAAAATACATCACATTTCCATTACCCATGACCAAAATCATTAAGAAAGCAATCTGGTGTGCTATTTTCATTTAACAGATCAAATCCAGTTTATTTAGTCAATGCCATTAATTAGTTATTTGCATAAATATTTGTTCCTACAGGGGATACACTTCAAAATGTTCCCACAAGCATGAGAACTCCTGCTATCTGAGACAGCAGGTACGTGGCAGCAGGGGACACAGAGACAACGGGCATTGCAAGAACGAGTTCTGCGTCTGCATAATAGTCCCATGGTGTTGCTGCTATTTGTCCATTACCAAAGCCTCACTAAGTTTTTTGTGGTTTTGTTTTTTTCTCTTGAGTATGAGAAGGTGGTTTAAAATTATTATAATAGGTTTATTTGAAGCACTGTATTCTGCTGCTTCCCGTTTCTTGCTGCCGCTCCGAGCTCCAGGACCCCACAGTTCATGGTAAACAAATAAGACAACACGGGGATGCAAGCTGTGAAGAAGTCTGCTCTTTCATGCACAGCTAGAGCTGTTTTGCATAGCACTTTCCTGCCTAAATTGGAGCGTGACTCTGGGGAACACAGCAGGTACTTGTGCCCTTCTCACTTCTGGATTCCGTACCCACTTTGGTTTGCCTACCCTAAAGATCAAGTGTGCGTTCTGACAGTCAGACTTTTCTCTTGAAGTAGCTACTGTTCAAAAACACTACTTTTAATCCACTGTGGGGTTATTTTTTGAGTCAGTGTATATATTTTAATACATCATCCCAGTCTCAAAGGCAGGGGATGAGCAATGCCACAATTGTTTGACGCTGTGTTATCCCTGCATGGAATACAGACCCTGTCGCTGGCTTTTCTCTGCCTGCTCCTGCTGGTGTGACCTTGGCAGCTGCAATGCAACAGATGCCTCTTTCTCACTTGTTTATCCGTGTGAGAGAGGCTTCTGAGGCCCCAACTTCAGTGCCAGCTGTGAATGGTCTCCAAATTGTTTTTTCAAAGTTTGCCTCCTCACTGTCTGGCTTAGTATTCCTGCTCCCCATGCTCTTAGGGATCAATATTCACTGACATTTTCCCCCCACACCTCCTGGTTATTTCTAGGTAGCAGCTGAATTCCTTCCTTATTGACTCAGTATGTGTTCTTTTTAACTGTTGTTTTAGGAGTGGAAGAATTTATTTCTTTGCTCCTTACCTTTTTTTTTTTCTTTCTTTCTTTAAACATAAGTTTTACAGAATAGCCACAACATATATTTTTCAACTGAAATACCCATGTCAGAAAATGTAAAAGACATCACCAGTGATGAGAAAATAACCCCCCCCAATCACTGTCAAACAGAGAATCCCCATCTTCGCAACAGCTGCAAACATATTAGGCTATTTAGCAGCCTACTGCTTGGAAAAGAGAGAGCCTCATCTTCATTTTTAGCTCCAAAGTGATTTATAGGATGAATAAATGATCTGCATATAAGATGATGACTGGTTTAAATGTAAATGTTGTGAAAGACTTCTTATGTAAGCACATACATTGCCTGAGAGAGCCTCGTACATAAAAGCCGCAGCTGGAGCAAGTGGCTTTTTAAGCATTTGTTTTATGAAGTACACTTTTCATTGCAATGGTTGTTATTTTTCATTTACTTTTATATCAGCTTTAACAAAAAAGAAAAAAAAAAAGGAAAAAATACCTGAACTTTCAACATGAGCCATATACTTTCAATAGTGAGGCTATGCAAAATACTGACACTGTTAAATGGATGCATAAAACATACATTCATCTTAAAGATGTTGCACCCTTGAAAGTTACACCGTGACAGCTTCTGAGGTCTCACAGGTGATGAAGGCATAAAGAGCAAACAACCTCAGTCTCTGAACATAAAACCTGACATGTGGCTCCATCGGATCCTACAGGCTCGGCAGGCTGAGCCCCGCTTTAGGCATTTGGAGAGGATCTCCTCAGGACTGCCATCACCTGTAGCAGAGGGTGTGACCACTTGGCCCTGAGGACTGGCGACCCATTGAACACCACGTTAGCCTCATACCTTCTCTCAAGTATTCCCAACCAACACCAGGAGGTGCAAAGATGTCACCTCTGCCACCTGCATTGGTGGTTTCCCTGGTGTTCTCTGCCTCCCCAACGTGCTCAGGGGAGCTGGATGGGTTGTGGTGGTCACTGCCCTCAGTTTCTGCTGGGGGCTGTGATGGCTGTGAGGATTTGTGTGCTGGTGTGTTTTTTATCGAGTGTTTCTAGATCTCTTGGGATTGAATCTGTTGTGGTAAGCATATGTTGCTGTATTCCTGCTAGCTCTGTGGTAGATAAGCTTTTCCACCAACCTAAAATAACCTCCTCAGGAGTCTGAACAATGAAAACACTGCCAACACTTGTCTTCTCTAAAAGAGGCACAAAGGGACCCAAAGCCCTTCCTGTCTGCTTCATGTCTTTATTTTTGGAGAAGGCAAACCCACAATGTTTTCAGATTCTTGTACTCAAGTCTGAAGGTGGAAGGAAGAGGCAGAAAACAACACTTGGGCAAAACTCCACTGAGCAGATAAAACAAGTAATGCACAGATTCGTGTCACCTCACTCACTTTCCCACTCTGTGCCTCAGCACCCACCCTGAATTCACCTTTCTGGGCTGCAGGTCTTGCACAGTACATGCACTATCCCAGAGGACAGACAAAACGTGTTACTGGTATGTTGAATGCCCTCTACTGGAAATGCAATTCATGGAAAATGGGCCAACTGGAAAGGCCTACCCAGAACCCCTGACACAGAGGTGAAAGTGTGTGTTTGCTAAAATAGATAAAGGAGGGGATGAACAGAATTGGTTTATTAGTTGCTCAATAGTTGCTTCTGTTGTGATGAAGCAAGCAGAAACCAGAACAATGCCTTGCTCCAATTTATTTAAAAACTGACCAGCGGTTTTGATGTGCCATTTGTACCATCTGAGAGAGCTTTCATTTTCAGAAGCATGCTAGTACTATGTCATTGTTTTAACTGCCTCAGAGAGGTACTCTTCAGCTCTGAGGATACTGCACCAAACCAGATTCCCAACTCACTTGTAGCCAGATGACACAGTAAAGAAAGTGGAAACCTTACAGCGTGATGTACAAACACACACAATACATAACTGCCTGAATACAAACCTAAATAGCATAAATAATTCAAGTAATGTAGTGGTGAAGTCCTGTTCTTATTTGTTTATTTGATCTACCTGTAACACAAGAAAATTAATGCAGAAGGGATGCATAACATTTATATATCCTATACGTCTCACTGGAGAACAGCAGGGCTCTGAGCACAGCAAAAGACCTCTAAAAGGGGATAAGACATCCTTTATTTAGCATTGATAATGTTCATTAATTACAGAGACTTAGCAGGTATTCAGCAATGCCACCTTGGGCACTCAGGCAGAGCAGGGGCAGATTCACAGCCCCCGGTGTCCTGCAGGCAGAGGGGGTGTGAAACCCTCACATCTTTGCTTGAAATGACAAAGGGTGCCTCAACCTTGCCCCCACTGTCCCTACTGGAAACAGGGCCGAGTCTTCAAAAGGCTGTGACCGTCAGTGGTACAAGATCATCCACAGCAGAGGCGGGATGTCCAAAATGTACAGGGAGCATAAAAAAGTCTCTTGCCAAGACTACTCCCTGTGCCTCCCCATCTGAGATGTTTGTTCCTTTGAGGTCTGACAGCCAGGCTGAGGCACAGGGAATGGCTCTGGATGTCTGAGTGGTGCTGTAGGGTCCTAGGAGTGCTGAGCAGCATTCACTGAGGGGCTGAGGACCTCTGCTTAACACATTGTGACTCAGTATTACTTTGAGGTTGCCCCGACACAGTTTATAGAGCTTCATTCTTTTTTATGAACATGAATAAAATACGGTACAGCCTCCCCAAAACATTGCACAGATACTATGATGTATTTAATCAGGACTTCCCACACACAACCCAAAACAATAAACACATCCTTTCTGTAACAATCACTAGTGAGTTTGTCTCCAGCACAGTTTTTTTCCCACATTGTTGTTTGATATGGTATCTGTGACCTTTCCATTTTACCATATTCTGAAGACAGCAAAGAAGAAATAATGACACAAACATTTCAAAGTAGCCTACAGCTGTGAGCCTCTGAATCCTTGCACAAAAAAAAATCTGTGAGTTCATTTAGTTTAGAAAATAGCACCAAGAAGGGAATCTGAGATATTTTGAGACTAATAGAAAGTTCCATAACATGGTTACACAAAGCTATGCAGGAATGTGGACTTTTCCCCCTGAATATAAAACCCTTAGGAAATCACATGAAGTGTGAGCTAGAGTGTGAGAGAGTAAACCAGAGTGAGCCATTTTCTTGTCACAAATAATTAATGCACATCTATTTTCATACCTCTCAAATTGCATGTAGGGGCACATAGGAAATATGCCCATCATATGCACACACACAGAAATCAGATACAGGTGGTGCACGTGACTGCCTGCATGTGCTGTAACACAACACCAAAATCCACAAAGAGACAACAGCTGAGCCCACTCCTCTTCCAGCTGTCGGTCCAGCCTCCTGTCATCCTACCCTGGTTACAAGAGGAGATGCAGAAGGACTTAAAACCCATCCACCAAGGTAGGTTGGGCAGTAGGAGATCAATACCATGTGCTCAGATCAGGCTTTGCTATAAACTGTGTTCTGAAAAGCCCTGGGTCAGTGCCCACCTCTACCTGTGAAATACCTGCAATGTGTTATGTTTGGAAAGCTCACAAAGTTTCACATTCGTACCTAAACTCACGCTAGAAAAAAGTTGCATCACTCCTCACTGCATTCTCGATTGAGCAAATCAGAATTTTGAAACAAGAAGGGGGAGATTTCATCAGTCCTGAGAACACTATCAGCCTTTTATTGCAAATATTACCCAAAGACAGCTTTTTGGACATATTTTCCGGGGATAATAAGGCAGCTTAGGGCTTATATTTATTCATGGAATCAGCAGTCTTTTCATTTCTATTGTTCATTTCCGTAGATCAAGACTTCTGCTGGCGTGGGAAGTGACTGCAGGATAGGATGTTTAGAGGCTTAAGCTGCAAGAGCCTGAAATAATGGAAATAGAAGTTGACCAGCAGAAAAAAAACCCTAAAAAAAAAAAATTCCCTCTGCCTTATAGAGCAATCCAGAGCACTGAGTTAACTAACTCTCACCTTGAGTTGCAGTTTGGTGACACCAGAACAAGCAATAGCTACTCTGAAAGGATTAATATCAGGAGAAAACCCAAGAGATTGATGGGCAATGTATCTGAGCTCAGCATGAAAGGGAAACTGTTGTACAAAGCTTTAACAGACATCATTCTTCAGAAGTACCTGGTCTGATTGCTTCGCCCCTTCCAGCAGTCAAAGAAAAGTCAAAGTACATGGAAAAATTCTAACCAACAGATCTGGCTTTTAATTATGCCCAGAAATGAAGTCAAGAGACAAGCTTTCCAAAACAGATAAATCTATTTTCAACATTTTCCCCCCTTCATAGATGCCAGAGACTGGATGCATGTGATTAAAAGCTACAAAAATAACAGTTACAGTCTTGCAAGGATGCTTTCAATTGGTGTTTTCTTTCAACTGATGTCACTTCAGATAGTATTGGCAGCAGAGTGCCACAGACCTGATTAAACAGTTCATCTTAACCATTGAGTACCAGCCTGAGATTGTTGGTTCATGTATGTGGTAGTGGTAGAAGGCAAATAAATATTCGCCTACAGTCCATCCAGCACTGCATTTTAATACTTTCTTATCGAGTGGCCCATGAGAATGGCATGAATTGTAATAAAGTAACCCCTTTTGTATCAGATCGTTAAATAAACTCTGCAGTACCACATTCCTTGATACAGATGCATTCTCTAGCAACACAGACGATTCAGACAGTTCCCTTAGAGAAACCTGCTCTAAAGAGTTAATTTTCTCCCCAATAACGATATGGTTTGTTAACAGAAGTTTACACAAACACAGATGGTAGAATAAACCCTTATGATACAGGTAGGCCTCTGCTGGAAGAGCAGAGCTCACACTGAATTGTGAACATGATACCAGAACATCTCTTCGCTTTGACCAGCCTTCCATGAGGAAAAGGGGTAGTTAATTTGTTTGGGATGAATCCTTTTTTGGGATACAGAAACTCAAGTATATTCATCAGATTTTGCAGTGTAAATGAGGTTTAAATTTCTATAATCAGAGATAATTGATTGCATAAAAGGCTGATAGAACTTCCATCCTGGCAAAATCCTGTGCATCTTCTCCCAGGCACTGGAGCTCCTTGATGTTACTCTGGCTCTGTGAAGTGGCTCTAAGTGGCTGTAAGTGCAAGGCACATGAGGTTTGAAGCCTCCTTACGTAGTCAGAGAAGTGCAATGCCGACACAGTATAAATGAACACCCATTTTTTGTGTGCTGAAGTCAAAACCAAAAAAGCTTCTAATCAGAGAATAGTCCTGTAGCACAGTTGCATACAATCAGTACAGCCAACATGTAAGATCATTGTAATGAAACTAAATGAAAAATAACTTTTTATTTCTATGTTACTTCTATTACAACAGCACCAAGGACCTGCACAGCTGGGGGTTCCCTGTGCTTTGGGTAGAGAAGTTTCCAACAGAACAGACCCTGCAGAAAGTGCCTTACAGTCCCAAGAAGAATATTCTGCCTGCCACCTGCACAGCACACTGCTGCCTGTTCCTGAAGAGACCATTTTTGCCATCAGTGACTTTCTCTCTCCACATAGGTATTTCTTTTTCCAGTACTTGCTTCTGAGGCACCCTGTGAAAAGACTCTTTCTGTGTGTGCAGTATTGCATCTCTGCACCCTTCCTGGATACAGAAAGCTTGAATGGTTCACATTCAGTAGCTTTTGGTGATGTTGCACCTCCATTTGGGTTGAGAGAGGATTTAAAATGTGCAGTTCCCTGCACAGGTCCTCCTGATCTAAGATTTGACAGAACCTCCAGCAAACTCCACGTTCTGTTTCCACTTTCAGTGCTGGGCTTGGACACCAAGAGCACAACCTTACTGGGGGCTGAGACCTGGGCTTTACCCTGCAGCTCAGAAATACCAAAATGTAAAGCTTTGTGCTAAGTATCAAGAGGTAATTCAAAGTACAGGGCTTTTTTCCTTTCATACAATGCACATCCAAAGAGTCATTCATGAATAAGACTCCTGATCCTACCCAGTGGGTTGTGGTGGCTTATTTATAGCCCAGAATCCATTACAGTTAATACTGCACTATTTACACTCATCTGCCATAAATCTAATACTGCTGTTATGGCTGTCCTGCTTAATGTACTTTAGGAATGCTCTTCAAGCCAGTATCAATTATATTTGCAAATAAACTAATGCTTTGGGTTAAACAAAGTGAAAACATTCTCCCTCTGAGAAATTTAGTACTTCGTATCTGCATCTATTCCAAGTGAATCTTGTGTTTTATTCAATTAAGCACCACAGATGACAACAACGATCCAGAAAACATTAAATGAAAACATCGATTCTACAATAATAACGTTGGATGAGCCATGAACTGCTACCAATAACATAATCACGATGCATCAAACTCAATTACAACTTCAAAATAGTCCTTTTATTTCGCAGTAATTATTTAATGTTATTTCAACTTGACTTTTTTTATCACTGGCATTTGCACCAAGCTGTCTCTAATTTAAAAGCTGGTATTTCGTGACCTCAGTCTAAATACCTGGCACACAAACTATCAGGTAGCACAAATCTTACAGAATGTGTTCTCATCCTCTTCCTCTTCGACATTACTGTTTTCAGGATTAGATTGTGCAGGCACATCAAGCCAGGTGCTCTGCACCAAACCCAGACATTCGTTTTTCTTTGTATTTTGTAACCCCACAGGTCTCTGATGATGGTCTGGACTGGCCAGGCTGGAGCCTTACTGAACTCAGGAGAGTTTGCAAAGGGAAGGTCTTTGACACCCTTCCTTTCTGGATTAAAAAAACCCCAACCAAACCCCAATGCAAGCCCAGATCCAGAGGTTTGCAAATGAAATTGAAGGATGAAGAATTTCCAGCCTAAACCCCTGTGCCATCATGGACTTTGATACAACACAAACTTTTTGCCATACAGTGTCTGATAATGGGTGAGACTTTATCAGACATCCAACCCAGCCTCAGTACGATGGTTTAAAAGGCAATACCAATTCTCATTATATCCACAGCACAGCCCTTAAAATGTCACTTTCCCCTTACAGATCAGGAGTCTTTCCAGCAACCTTCTTTATAATTATGTTTATTATCAGCATCAATTTCCATTTCTGCAGGCACCTCAGAGGAACAGTAGATGCCTTTCAACATTTACAAGGCAAACTGCAATAATTGCTTTTCCCACTATGGAAACTCCATCAGTGCTGGGGTGATGTGAGCACAGCAAACCCTAATGATACTTTAGTCAGACACTAAGGAATAGCACCAGCCTGTTTTTTCCAGGATTCCCCTCAGCTATCGATCCATTACTCAGGACTAAAATACATTTGCAAAGAGGGGAAGTATTTATGATAAAGGATAGTGCAGACAAGCATGTTTAGAGAGGTTGCTAGGAGGTACAACTAAATCTTCAGGAAAGACTGATGTGTGGAGATTCCTTTAAAGTCCTCACACAGTGAGGCATGTGAGAAACCCAAATTCCATTAAAAAAGAAGAAAAAAATCAATTTCTGGCCTTCCTGAGGAAAGGGGAAAGCTTGACTTCATTAACACAAAGTGCAAAACCCAGTAGAGAGATAAAGAGACCTGAAAATACATTTCCTTTTAAAATCCTGGTACTCTTTTTTCTTCATTTTAAATGCTGATGTATTTTTCTTTTTAGTATGGATTATTGCTTCTTGCACATTCAGGTCTGCCAGTACAGCAGCTCGTTCACCTAAACATTTAGCAAACTTGACAATATTTAGCTCTAATAACTTCAAAGCCTGAGAGAGCACAGGAACATCATCATTTCACGCATCAGATCTGTTTAAGAACAGATACAAAGTACTGCTCACAAGCCGTAACAGAAACAATATTGTCCCAGCAATAAAACCACAGAATGGAAAAATCATGGAAATATTACCCATTTTCGAGTTCCATGAAAAAAAACCAAAAGCAAGCGAACAGGATTTTGGTCATGCTGATTTCACTAGAGACACACTAAAGGAAAAATAGCAGTTTAATGCAGGGTAATGAAATTATACATTTTACATTTTATTCTCAGCTTGAAGAAGACCCCCTGGTCAAAAGTGAATTTTAACTAGTTTCCAGTATGTAAAATTTAAAGGCTTTTTGTGTTTTTGTAGTTAGTTGTGCTGCCATTATCCATGATGAAGTGATACTAAATGGCATGAGTGTATCAGTCTGGCAAATGCTGTAATAAAATTGGAGCCTGCAAGTGCAGTCACCTTCTATGTGAGGCCATTTCTGAGTGAAGGATATATTTGCAGCAGCAAGCAAGATCAAAACCACAAAACACATTACACTGGATCAAGCTAATGATCAGTTTAGTAAAGCTTGTATTATGACAGCCAGAATCAGCCATATTAAAATGCAAAAATACTTTCACCAACCTGCTTAAAGGCACAAATTCTTTATTAAATTATTAGTATTCCTTCCAAAAGCCTTTTTTATATATTTCTAATCTTTATGCTGATAATTGTGAATGCTTTTTGTTCATGTAAACACAGGAGCACACAGAAGACCTGACTAGAAATACAAGTGAGTGAATTCAATGTCTAGAAAACATAATTAATTCCAGAAAGTGTAAAAACCTGGAAGGATTCTGTGCTTCCAGCTTAGCTTTTGTCTTCATCCCCAATATTTAAAATTTAACTTCAGTTGTGGAGTTTGACTATCCCTCCTAAAAGGTGCTGCTGCTGATCAGAACAACAGCAGTACTCTTAATTTTGATGTTTCCATCTTCTTCCCAAACCTGTAAGAATTCTTCTCTCATCTCCTTTCGCAGAAACAAGTTCCATGTGTGGAAATAAACTCTGTGTATTCAGTTTGAACTCAAAGGTTAGAAATGCCAGACTTATCACTTGTTCAGAAGCTTTTGTTTTCCCTGGATCAAGCCTTGCAGCAGGACTTCAAGAGACACAGGGAAATATTTGGGGGAGTAGGTAAGCACAAGTGTTTAACAGGAGTCTGGGTGGGAAATCTCATTGCTCTGGTTTCTGGTACCCTGGTTTTTTCCTCCCGGTAGCTTCTCGTGCATCTGTTCATCAATGACCGTGATGACCATTTGCATGTGAGAAAGGGGAAAACATGTCCTGATATTCTGTTCAGTCCCATCCCCTTCCTTCATCCTCTGTCACTGTGAGAGAAAAGGGCTCCAAAATTGAGTATTCCTGGCACGACACTTGCCTTCACTGGGCTGGGTCTGGCCCACAGCTTGACCCTTGTAGAGCCCTGTGTCTCGCTTTGATGTCCTCCTTGTGGTCTCCTTTCCAAAAGGAAATAACACCACTGTTTAATAATTCTCCTATAAGATTTACTCAAGCCCCAAAACACACTCATCATCCATCTCTGAGCCCAGCCCTGCATGCAGCATTCCCAGTGAAGCCACAGAGCTTACTTATATAATTATATTTATATAATTACATTATAATTACCCTCTGTATTATCCTCTGTCCCATTTTTTTATGCATTTCAACATCTTGTTTGCATTTTGTTAATTCCCTTTTTTTTTCTGAGTCCTGCTAAGCTCCTGGCCTCAGTGATGTATTGTGGTGATGTAGCTCCAGAGGTGCACTGTCATCCAAGCAATTACTGTTGTCCATTATCAACTAATTTCCATTGTCTGTAGGAAAACTCAAGGTCAGACTATTGCAGTGCAGCTTTGGGCTGATCACCCAAAAGAATATGCCACTAATAATTACTATTTAAATGCTAGAGCAGATGAATAGCAAACACATTAACAGTCGTTCAGCTATGAAGATTATGCTGGAGGAGGAGATTACCACAACGCTGGATCCCTGAAGGTGCTGAGTACTTGCAATTCCTGTTTGCATTCCTGCTGGGTCAGTGCAGGAGGGCTGTCTGGCACGGTAGAGTGCAGCACAGGTGCATTCTGAGGAAGGTGAGCCCCCTTTACACCATGGACAGATCCCACTTTGAATAAAAATCTCACCTGCAAGAAACCTGCTACTACTTTTTCAGTCTGCAAAAGAAGATAAGACACCCCTAGAAATAAATGCACCCCTAGAATGAAAAGTGGGGAGAAAAAAAAGGTTGTCCTTATTCATGTCTATGCCTCACAGGGACACACAGGGTCAATGTAATACTGACCTATTTCATTTTGAAGGTGAGGAGACAAGGAGAACATCACTCACAGTACAGGGATGGGCAGCTGCCCATTGCTGCTGCTTTGGGATCTCCCATCTCCAACCAGGAGCAGGAATCCTCTT
This sequence comes from Pachycephala philippinensis, assembly GCA_013397055.1. Lineage (NCBI taxonomy): Eukaryota > Metazoa > Chordata > Aves > Passeriformes > Pachycephala > Pachycephala philippinensis. The sequence goes on from VWZT01011242.1 coordinate 495,656, forward strand.
TGGGAAAGGAGCCCAGCACAGAGGGAAACGTTAAAACCATCGCACTGCATTCTTCATCTTCTAACAAGTATTTCCTGACACCCCATTCGGCTGTGCTGGAAACTATCTAGTTTGCCATCATTAATACTTTATGAGGCCAATCATCACCCCTGACAGAGCTGAGCTCCTTTGAATCAGAATCGTGCCTGGGGGGCAGCCCCTGCCAACAGTGGGCATGAGGTTTTACACAGTCTAAAGACTTGCACAGCCTTGAACAGCTTGTGGTGGTTCTGCCCCTCAATGTACCTGTACTTTGGCACAAGGAAGTACAAGGTTTTCCCCTTTTTCCTCTACATTTTAAGTCTAAAGCTCAAAACAAGAAAAAATGTTGCACAAGGATGTCTAACCTTATGCAAATAGATTGTGCACGATGCATATTTGCTCTTTGGGTCTCTGTTATCCCTCTGCAGTGTTACTGACACTATTTGTTCTCCCTGAGCTAATTTTTAGTCATTTTCAGGAGATAATGTGCATTTATTAAGCAGATCGATATTTTGCATGCTATGCTTTCAGAAAAGTCAGATGAATTATGGACTTTGCTTGACATTTGTCTTCTGGCGCAATAACATGTTTCAGAAAGTCAAGTGAATTTATAAGCCAAGAACTCCCTTTTCCTAAGTCCAAGCAAAATATCCTCTATCAGTCATGTTCTTACCGAAGTGTTGCTTTGGCACTGGATTTTTCGGGAGCACTGCTTATATATAGCAACTGCATTAGCCACGCTGCCCAGTCCTCTCCAACCAACCCATCCTTGGAGATGGATCAAAAAAATATCTGCCAAAGCTTTCAATTCCACTTGCTACTTCCATCTCAGTTCTCAGATGTAACTCATCTGGATCCCATGCCTTGACAATTTTTAACAGCTCTAATTGCCTAACTATCTGCTCTGGCATAATCATAAAACCTTTTAGTATTTCATATTGCCCCCAGGAAAACATATTCTAGTCTCTGATGTGACCTTCAGCTTTTTCTCTAAATACTAATGGCACAGAACTCATGGAGGCTTTTTGCAATGACAATGTCATCTGTCATTCCCTGCTCATGTCTCTTAACGCCCTCATCAACCTCAGCATTCCTACATTATTTCTGTGATATTTAAGGACATTGCTGATGTGTACCCATAAGCCAGTTACTAACAGGCCCAGCTTAATTTTTCAATGCCTTTTTTCTATTTTCTATGCAGTTTTTTTAAAGGAAAGTCATAATTAAACATTCCCTCAATCTCTTTATACACATGCACACAAATTTGCATTTGGGAATAGGTTTTGGATGTGTTCTTGTTTAGATAGGTAACTTTCTTTATTCAAACCTCCAGCACATTGGGACATTCACAAAAGGAAGAGAAGAAAAAATTTGAAAAAAAAAACCTCTAAGTTTTTAAATCCAAATCTTTGAGGGTTTGATACATCTGATCCCTGAATTCATCTCTATTTGTAGAAGGGACTCAAGGGCTGAAACACTGGAGGGAACCTGCTCTCAGCAGAGACTCTTAGGGACAGATTCTCATTCCTGTTAAGCTTCCTCCCTTGCTACTCTTGTCGGAATAATGTAAGGGGAACTAAAATAAATTAAAATAAGAATGAGGATGACACCCCTTATCCTCTATGCCATCTTTCCCAGAAATTCAGCTTTTCCCTGGTGTTTTTGCACCACATATTACACACTTTTCTAAGCACCAGGCTGAACTATTCCTCACACACAGTCAGCTCAAATGCCTTAAGGCTGGTGACAATTTCCCCATTCTCAAATGCATTTTCTCATACATCTTCCCTTTTGCCATGTGGGTACCTCTGTTTTCTCTGCTGAAACCTACATCTATAGGCTGTTCTGTCCTTTAGGTTAATCAGCCAATCCAGGATATTTCAATTCAGTCTCACTAACCAGTCCTCCTTCAATCTTCACTACTGGTTTTGTGTATATTCAAACATCTCCTTGGCAGTAAGGCACATAGATCAGTAGCAATCAAACAGAGAGGGAAGATTTCTGTGTCCCACATGTGTCTGAGCAGTTCCTTGAACAGTCCAAACAGGCATTCAGCTTTTTGGGAGTAGTATCACACAGAATCATAGGATGGCTTACATTGGAAGGGACCTTAAAGATCATGCAGTTCCACCCCCTGCAATGGGCAGGGACACCTTCCACTATCCCAGGCTGCTCAAAGCCCCATCCAATCTGGCTTTGAACACTTTCAAAGATGCAAATTTCTTCTTCATTTCTAATCAAAATCTACCCTTCTTCACCATAAAGCCATTCCTCCTTGTCCTGTTACTTCATGCCCTTGTAAAAGGTCCCTTTACAGCTTCTCTTGCAGGCCCCCTTTAGGTACAAGGCATAAAAGTCTAGTTTTCTCATAAAATGCTCTCAACTAGGCCAAGTTTATTTAACCACCTTCCCTTCCTCCCCTCCACCCAAACACATTAATTTGTGTTACAAAAAGATGAAGTTAACTTCATTATCTGTGAGTGTTTATAATCTCTATGTTCCTTTGTAGTCTTTTTCTTTCCTGCCTATTACTCACAGTTCCTCCCTGTACAGAACCACACACAAATTCATTAACAGACTGTTTACTCCCTCTTCAGGATCATTAAATGGAGATGCTAAATGAGAGCTGACCTAACACAGACAGCTGCACTAAGCATCTCCTTGTAAACAGAGACTTGGCCATTTATCAAAAACTTTGTAGTAATTTTCAGTCCCCACAAAGTTGCTTATATTGAGGCAATTTCTAAAAGTTTTCAATTTTAGACTTGACCCATTATTTTATCCTAACAGAAGTTAGTAAGAAAGGTCCTTAACTCAAACCCAAGAGTTCTTCAAGACATTAAACTGATCTCTGAGGATGCTCTCTCCAAATCATTACGAAAGGCAGAATACCTCTCTGGAGCCATGAAAAAACCCCTGGAAATCCTGAGTTCTCTTCAGTTGGAGAGACTGTGTATAGGGCACCAACCATAGTGAGCCCTGGGCTGCTGAAGGACGCACACCAATTGGAAAGAGTCCAGAAGAGGCTCACAGTTTTCCAAAAACGCATCATATCTGAAGAAAAACTTGAAAGACTTCAGATGGTTTAATTTAGAGAGGCAGAGGCTGAGGAGATGTGACATCTCTCAGGAATGGTGTGGGTATAATTAAACTCGCCTTCGGACAAAAGGGTGAACTAGATGACCTTTAGAGATCCTTTCCATTCTTATTTTCTCTGATGTGTTGATTGCGTAGGTCGTCTGCCCAAATTCCTCTTACAGACATCAGCCAACACAGTCAGAAGCCCTGCAGCCCCGAGCCTTGCATTCTACACCCCAAATGCATCCATGGCTGCTCCAGGATTGCATCTCCCCTCAGACCCATAGCTGAGGCATTGGATGCTCAGTGTCCTGCCAAGTCTGCATTTCAAGGGTAGGAAATTCAGCAAAGGCTGTAAGGGTAAACGCTGGAACTGCTGCACCTCAGGACACAAGGTCGTGGGGAAACTCTCCCATGGTGCATCAGAGAGGATCTCAGCTCTGGATGCTCTCCTGGGACACCCACACCAAGGAAGGAAGACACCCACCAGCCAGAAAATCCCTTTGGGAAGATAGGTCTGGGTGGCCCAGTAAGGACAGGGGAGCTGCTGGCGGTGTTCTGTCTGTTACATCATTCAGTCTGCCCTTCCCTGGAGCAGGAAATCCCTCAAGTCCTGCTGCAGTTATCTTATTGGCATTTTTCACACTTCTAACCACCCTCTTGGCCTTTCTAATGAAGAGATACTCAGCACAATTTATTACAAGAGATCACTTGCGTCAAAGCACTTGTCTCTAGTCTTTATTTCTGATAATACTTAGAGAAAAATCTTTTCCCTCTGTTTTTCTTTTCCGTAACAAACAAGGACAAGAATCATTCCCCACTTAGCACTTCTTAACCATCACGCTTGGTCTCCACAAACCCTTCCTAGCCACTTCCAAAATGCTGGCCAGTGAACATGTAGCTTCCTACATCCATCCCCATCTCCAAAAAAAGCTGTTTTTAAGCTCTCCTTCATTTGTGAATGTGTATAATCTATTTACAAATATAAATACTTGAACTGTAATAAGGCTGACATGTTTTCTTCCATGCCCATAGACTTCAGATTAAATCTGCTGCTTAATTAATTTGTACTCAGGGTGCCCATCTCTCCTTCCCTCTGACCACTGCTTCTGCTCTGGTTTGTGCTCCCTGCTGCACTCACCACATCCTCCTCTGCTTCCCTGGGGTTATTAATTGCTCCTTTTTCCCAGACATAGCCTGCATGCAGCTGGACAAAACTTCTCAGATTTAGAAACAATTGTCAGCACAGGCATTTGGAAGGAGGGATATTTGGTTTTAATCAGGCACTTTGGGTAACTTTATGCATCTCTCCTGTTTGATCATCAAAAGGGAAAAGCTACCTGTATTTTCTTTAAAAAAGCTCTGTTTGAGAGCTGTTTGTGTAATATAGCCCAGGGGGGAGATGAAACTCCTGGTGAAACACACAAAATCTTTTCTTTGATCACAGAGGTTCATGTAAACCTTTTCCCTCCATTCCCTCTGCTCATTTACCTACAAAACACACTCTCACCCCACACCCTTCAGCTCCTTGCAGCTCTCCACCTGCCCTGGCTCTGTGCAGAACCTCACCCCGCAGTGTCCCCAGGCCAGGCAAGTCACCCCACATTTCAAAGGAAAAGGTGAGATTATTGCCATTTTCCCTTCTCCCCAGCAGTTTGGTTCCTGCTGATCCCGAGAGCCCAGAGCCTCCCCCACTTTGTGCAGCTGGGAAGGCAGGCAGGCTCCTGAGGCACCAGGGGAGTTGAACTCACTGTAAAAATACATCCCTTACAACACCCTGCTGGCTGCTAATGACACAATAGCTCCCTCCACCACCAAAAGACAGAGGAGAGGAGTATCTATGAAAAGCTGATTGTGTCAAGCCTCAAACAGAGCAATATTTCTTGTTGTCTCCTTTCCCACCTGCAGCCAGGCATTGCTGGCTCTGAGCTAGTGGAGCATCAGTAAAGGAGGTTAGACTAGCAATTACAACCTGTGAGAAGCGACCCACATATAGGAAAACACTAGCATTGAATAATTGCAGACATAAGGCAATGGATGCAGAAGCACCTTGTGCCAATTTTGCAAGGAGAAGGGGAGGCAGATACTCCCTTTCGCTTGGAAAAAATCAGGAAAAAAAACTAGTCATGCTTTTTTTTTCTACCCAACAATGTGCAAAATAATGCCCATTCCTATTCTAAACCATTGTCGTGGACCTGCCACACCTCAGTGCTGCCATGGTTTTAAGGTCCATGGAGAGCAGGATGAGTTCCCACAAATCATGGGCTGGACACTGCCCAACCAGACTTCCCATGGCCTCAAAAGCTGATGGTCAACCCCTGCCAGAGCCACACACAGTGTTTATGAGCCACCACAGGAAACACAAGGCAAGAAATCACATTTGGTATTCAAAGTCATGGCTAAGACCGCTGTGGAGATTTTGGCAACTGGCCTTATCCCATATTATATACATATATATATATATATATATAAAAATGTGTGTGTGTGTGTATACACATTTGTAAATATGCATATATATACATACACACACTTAATACGTGGAATTTTCTGTAGTTCTGTTGAGTTATGCTACAGATTGTTTGTACATCTCTGTACAACAGCTCGATGTGCCATCTGCACAAATTCCTGCTGCATCCATGGCTACAGCCTGGCTGTCCTCTGCACCAGGTATCACTTTAATTACATGCTAATACTCAGAAACGGCTGAGCAAGTGTCTGAACAACTAGGCAGCAAAAACAAGCAATGAGAAAGAGAATGGATTTTCCAGATCCCAACACACAGCAGACTATTTACTAGATTTTATTTTTCCTCAGTAAAAAAAATGCACTTCATAAAATTACTTGAGTTACAGGAAATGAAACAGATGAAAGAATCAGCCCCAATCTTGAATATAGTTGGGTAATATCTTAGATGAAACCAATTTGCACAGACTGTGAAAAATGAAGAATAGGATTATAATGGATTATTTTAGTACAAGCTTTTGATGTTTTGTGTAAATGTTTTTGGTATTTTTGTTCCTCAAGAGAGATGTTTAATGGCAACTGCTGAAAATCTATAAAATGCAGTACTTAGGAGCACCATGGAGCTGCCTTGAAGTTGTGAGTGAAATTGCATGCAGAGGATAAATATACGTTCAGCAGCAGGAGGACTACTAACAGAAAAGAACAGAATTAAAGCATTTCTGTTCTAACACTTTAACACTTCAAGTCCCAGGTGAAATCTTACTTTATCAGGCACAAAATTCATGTAAAACCCAACCCAAAGCAAAGTAACTTGTGGAGCAGAAAAAAATGCTGGCATATTATTAAAATGTTGATTGTCTAACAGAGTAATACAGAGAGAAGTAACTTACTTACTCAGCCCTGTAAATCCTGGAAAACATCATTACCACTCAGAAAATTTCATTTCCCCTTACATCTGCCCAGCATCTTCTTGTTCAACCATCCACGAGCATCAGAGTTTTGCCTAGTGCACTGAAAAATTCATCTGCATCCAGAAATGTAAACGGGGGAGAAAACACCCAAAAGATTTTACATTAAAAGGAGAATTGTCTCCTCCTTGTTAGGAAAACTCTCTTTCTGAATCAGGCAGCTCAACACACTGAGCCCTTTCCAGGCTCACAATAACCTCAAACCTGACACCACCGTTCTGGCCACTCCAGAGTCTTGTTTGGAGATAAAAACAGGCTACAATACTGCATGTTCTCTTTCCCAAGGCAAACTAAATGAAAATTTTAAACAAAATCCAAGTGATCTGAAGGGGACAGAGCCATTAAAAACCAACCAAGATGGCTGTTCAACACAAAAAACAGCAAAAAATGCAGCAGTTGCTTTCTTGATAACCTCAGCTTGAGTGCTCTTAACTTAAAACCTCATCAGCATAATTTTCTCTCTTTTAAAGAGAGGAAACTATGCCCAGTGGTGACTGATGGTCACTAGAACATATTATAGTTACTTAGTTGTGGCTCTGCTTGCCACTATATAAATCTCATAGAGCAGTTAGGTTATTCACACCACTGAGCTGTGACAGGTAAAAACACAAATCCTGCTTCGGGTCCTAATGATACTTTGCTGTGGACTCTAAGAAAGTGCTTGTCTTATTAGATGGCAAGAGTGGTTTCTTGAGTTTGGATTCTATATAAAAACTAACACATGAACAGAGAAAAGAAAACAGTTATTTATAAACCTAAATACCATACCATTCCCCAAAGTGACAAGATCAATATTGCAGCTTGGCACTTGCTACTGTGACAGATGGTGCCATTAAAATACTGAGCATATCTTTTCTTCAGAAAAAAAAAACCCCAAATAATAAGCCAGGACATTTTATGTTGTCCTCATCCAATTTGAATTTTAGGTTACTAAAAAATGGTAAAAAAAAATAAGTAGAAAACATGTTACATGTTCCTCTTTCAAATATAACAAAACAGGAAAAAGCACTATTATATCCCTTTTGGAAGAGAGAAGGGAGGGATGCTTGCAGCATTGTAAAGACTTTCAGAAAAGAGTTTTCATTATGTTCCCAACTGTATTTTGCATTAATTTCACCAGGGCGTTTTCATTTTTAACACAAGTACAAGGACAGATGAGGTTGGGAAGATTACCAATGTCTTTGTGAACAGCTCCGTCCTGTCTGCTGGGAGCCTTTTGCAAAACACACCTGAGAAAAGCTCGGGTAAGTGTCAGTTGTTTCCCAGTTCCCCAGATATTGCAAATGAAGATTAGTTTAGGCACTTACAAAGGGTCAGCACTCACAGAGCTCATTGTGCTGCTGAAGAACCTCCCAGCTGAAATCCTCTAAGGCTGAAAGCCATCTGCAAGTACTTTTGCAATCAAGATTACTCATTGATAGAAAGTTCTCCATTTTTATTTCTACCTATTAAGATTTCCAATTTGTTTTAATTACCTCCCCTCATCCCCATCTCTAGTGTTTAATTCTCTGTTGTGAATTTCTCAGAGTTGAAACAATTGGCTTTGCTCCAGTTATTTATTTATCTGCTCATTCAGATACTCGTGCTTAGACAAAAAGGAAGCATTGAATGTTGAATTAGGATTTTTTTTTTCTATTAACTACGATTCTGCAGGTTTTCTGTTTAGACCTAGACGTGACCTTTCCTTTCTTGTGCTCTTTTAAGCCAGTAGCTTTGCCCAAGCAAGTTCTGTTCATTATCTTCTTTTTATTACATTCATTTCATTCTCAAGGAATTCTGGCCATCTAGGTGATTCAGAAATACCTTCTTCTTTTTTATTAATGAGAAGTGGCTGGATAAAGAAGTCATTTCCAGAGTGAGCAAATATGATCTTCCTATAGGAAACTATCTTTGGCCAGGTGCCTGTGTGTGTTGGGTAGATGAGCATCTTGAGCAATTTGACAATTTCATTTACTCTCTACAGGGCACATGGAAACTTCTCTACATTTGTCTCCACAGTGCATCCACTCAGTCAAATGCTGGATTCTTCATAAAAGTGTTTCTGTGGGTTTCCATGCTCCCTCAGTAGTGTTGGACAGGTTTGGGTAGCGACACAGAAGTTTAGGGATGGCTGCTGATGGTTGTTTTCCTGCCTCCCCCCGCAGGATGAACTAGATAGAGAAGATGTTTTTTAAGACTTGAAAACTGGACAATAGCTGCTTTTCATGTGGGTCAGGAATTGTAGTGTCTGAGCTAATAAAGGAGAAGGGCCTAGTCCTAATGAATACAGAATTTTTTATGAGAATGTTATCTAAAGGATGCTTCTAATGCAGCAGAAGCTAATAAATTATGAAATCTCCCAAGAATGAAATATAAAGTTCAGTATAAAGCATACAGGCATTATATGGAATACAAAAGAGTGCAACAGAAACATTCAGCATTGGAGTTGCTAAATGCATTATGTCAGAATCAGAATCTCTGTTCAAAAATTGGGGTAGAAAATGAAAGAATGGTGAACTTCCCTAGGTAACGTGGGATACAAAGAGGTGCTGGTCAAAAAGAACTAATTCCATTTAATGTAAAGCACAGGAACTCTGACTTTTAATTTGTCTTTTAAGTGATGCTTAATTCAGGCTGCAAACGTGTTCTGGAATTGAAGAGCACAGAGCTGTATTCCAGTTGCTCCAATGGCAGGATAAACTGACAACTGTTGTGTTTTAAAGAGGTGCAAAACTGAATCCTCTAAATTAAAACCAAAACAAAACAAAAACCCAAACCAAACAACCAAACAAAAGCCACTCACAATTTCATTGTCTTTATATTTTAAGGCCATGATGAAGTGGAAGAATGGTGGTTAACTGTTACCTTCAATGCACCAGGGAAATTTTTTGAGAATGAAGCCAGTTAGGAAGGCTTGATTTACCCACCAGACAGAAAAAAAAAAAAAAATTATACACACATTTGTTAACGAAAATAAATAATATCTGAGCAACTGGTAGAAGAGGTTTTGTAAGTGAGGAAAGGAAGCCAAAAGGTGCTTTGGAAGAATCATGGAAGACGATTAATCCTACAAGGGGCAGAACTATATATTTATGGGGATCAGATAACTGTGTTTTAGTTGTTGGCAGGCAGGGCTAAGAAAGAATAGTCCAACAAGAACAAATCCAAGAAGCCCGAGAGAAAAATTTAACCCTGATGCTGCTAAATACAATGTAATTCATCCTAAAGGCTAAATTTTGGAAAAAAAATGTCAAATTTAAATCAGAAACTTGTCCATGTCTATAAATTTCCATTTCTGCTGAACTGAAAAGAAAAAAAAAATAGGAAGAAAGAGACAAGTCTTTTGATGCCAAGAATAGAATGTAGAATGAGAATAAATAAAATCAGGGAAGGAAAAATGAGGGAATTGCATAATTCCAGCATCATACAATCACTGCCTCTGTAATTAGTGCTGACTGAGTCAACAAGTTTAAGCAACCACATTTTGAACAGATTGATCCTGAAGTTAAATTCTACTAGAAGCAGCAGAAATATTTGTCCTGAAATAACCCTCTCTTGTATCTTGGTAAACAGGGGACAGCCAAAGAGCCCCAGGGCAGAGAGGTGGGAATTTGAGAGCCCCTCACTCACTGCCCAGGAGAGGGAAAGCCCTGCAGCACCAGCAGTAATTCCCTTCCTCTTTGAGTGCTTTCAGACTCCAGGGGATGGGTCATTTCTTCATATGCACAACATCTGCTTTTGTTTACAGACTTGACAATCCTCCAGGAACTGCAGCAAGGTGATCCTTACCTGCTGCACTGCTGATTTAAGACACTTCTTGGTATTCTCTTAAATGTTCCTTTTAGGGAGGTTCTAAATAACCTAGAAAGTCCCAGTAAATGATGAGCAATCCTGTTTTGCCCTCAGGGCACCCTTGGGGGAAAAAAAAGTTACAAAATCACCTAACAAGACCCACTTCATAAGAACCCAGGAAAGTCCAGGAAACTACCAGAGAGCTTTTCCCAAATTTTATTAACCAGCAGGATGCATGAGGTCAGGCCAGAAAAACCTTCAGGCAGAGAGGTGAGTAATAAAGTCACTTCCACGTGTGCACTTCTACTTTCTGGGTCTGCTGCAAACCTCCTACTGCAAACGGGCTGGTACAGAGGTGAAGATGAATTAACAAACACTATAAAGGTGAGAAATAAACCCAGTTCCCCAGCAGCAGGATGCCCACAGGAAAGTTTCTTAGCAGCAATCCTGTGGTGTCAAAGTGGCAATCAAAGAGAATAAGAAGGCAAATGATTCGGTCCAAGTGGAGAGAAACTAAATGGATTTCTTTTCATCTCTCTTCCACTTCAGAAGGTGAACAGGAAATATCCATCCCAAGGTGACACTTTACAGGTAATGAAGCCAAGGTACTCACAAAGGCAGATGTATCAGGAAAAGAGGTGAAAGAACAGTTCAATAAATTAAAATGCAATATATCACTCAGGCTGGTTGGTATCACTCCAAGAGTGTAGAAGAAATGAAGGTGAGCGACAACGTAAACGTATATTTTAGTATTAAACTATTTGAATCACAGCTCCAAAGGGGGAGGAGGTGCCTAAAGCAATGTCTGTTTATTGAAAAGGATGCCAGAGCTCTGCATTACCTTGTCTCGCCTCAGTAACAGGGAAGGGCAGAGGGGACACTGAATGAGAAAGGAAAGGATGGGCCAAAGCAATTCTGTGCTTACAATAAAGAATGGGCAGATCTGGGTGGACCCACAAACCACTGTAGCATTTCCCAGGGCAACTGAGCCAAATAAGATGAGAGGGGGAAGCTGAGGTCAGGCCACCAAGCGTGTCACTCCTTCTCCAGACAGACATAACAAAAAAAGCTGAAGAATAACAGTGGATTCCCAAAAAGTCATTCCAGAGTCCTCAGGATGGTATTGGAGTAATAACCCAGGGATGGAGGGGAATGGACTTCTGTCACACTTTAGGCAAGACAGTGTAATATTACATGTGCAGTTATTTTGGCACACTGCAGGGTGATGGCAAAGAGTCCTAAAACCTGAGACTGGCTCCAGCTCCTGGACATCAGCTTCATCTGGCCGAAGGAATATACCCACACCTGAGCCCTCCACATGATCTGTGGCTTCCTCGTCAACAGCCATCCATCAACATATTCCACAGAAAGCCTGAGGAAACCTAGGCCACAAATTACACTCTTAATGTGCCATTTTTTCTCTCCTATGGCTATAAAGAGAGCTGGCAGTGACCAGGTCAGTACATGCCCAGATATGGTGTGTACTGACCTGGCATTCATACTTCAGACAAACATATCCTGCACAGCCTTACTCTGTGTCTTTAAGGCACCATTCTTGTTTTTTCCCACTGAAAATGTGTATCAAACCTGTAGGGAACATGCCAAAACTACCGACCAGATCCACAGCCAAGCAGGGTCCTGCCTGCAGCACATCAGCTGCTCAGTAGCATCAAGGGATGTCAAGTGAGGATTAGGGGCCAGTTGTTTCAGAAGTACCACATACCCAAAATGGGAATCAAATCTTCTCAAGCTCCTCAATGCAGCATCATCTGCTAATTGCCGACGTTTACCCTCCTCATCTCCTTAGAGGAGAGCAGCAACTGGGTTTTGCAGGGAAGGAGGATGGAAACAGCAGACTGCTGGAGTGTTTTCCTAGAGAGTTACTATCTGTTCAGCCAGGGATGAAGCTCCAGGGAGGACACCAAAACCTTCTAACCTACTTTTTTCTCCAGTCAAATGTTAAAATGCAGCAGCTGTTTCCCCATGGAAGGCACTGCTGTGAACATGACTGGATTTTCATTCCACAGTTGAACCTTGCCAAGACCACAATCTCCCATGGAAAGGGAAGAGTATGAACCCACTCAGATAGGTCAGTGTATCTCAGGAGTTACCAAGTTTCCAGCCAAGCTCAGTAACAAGTTCTGTGCATGTTATTTACTTGAAGAGGAAACAATAAACTTAAAAAACCTGTCAAAAAGATTTTACCTGATTTATTCCTGCTTTCATCAGAAAGATCACTTTTTTCTGACCTATTTCTTTAAGGTGAGCACAATCTGATCAAAAGAATAGATTGCAGTGACCTCACTGTATCTGGTGATGCTATTTTACATGGGTTTGGGGCAGGCAGAGGGAGCCACACAGCCCAGTGACAGGTTTAGCCACCAGATCACCCTGCAGACTACAAGTCACATTCTACATGGTGAAAGCCCAGAGAGGACGGTACAGTCACAGACTTCATCTCAGATCTTGCTGGAGTTTCACAGACATCTAAATTTATCAGCCTCTCCCCCCTCAATTCTCATTCTCTCGATTTTGGATTCTGACTAACTAAGAAGCTAATAAGACTTTTTTTTTAGAGGCAACTGCCTTAGTTTCTCTCCGAAATTTCTGAGCAAACAATCTTTGCACTCCCTTCGCTTCTCACTGCCAGATCTCCCAGGTCAGATAGAGAGTTTGAGGGGGTCAGGCCAAAAATCACAGATGCCTTTTAAGGCCAATCCATGTAACTTTAGGGGTGAAGCTTACCACTTGCTGTGCTGCCCACAGCAATTCTGGTCCATTGTTTCAGGAGCCCAGCCCCAGAACCAGGGAACCCCAGAGATCAAACCCTCAGCTGTGACTCCAGGATATGCAGCCTACATAAGCACCTCTCAGCTCTTTTGGTTCTCCAGCTGCAGTCCCCAAAACACCCAGTGCTGGGCAAATCCCAGAGGCTCCAGGAACCTGACAGATTTCCACAAGATCCCACTACAGTATCTTGTGAGCCTGGAGACACCAGCAGAACCTGCTGGCAGCTTTCCAGACAACTTGATGGGGACAAAGAGCTACCCCAGGACTCTGAGGTGTCAAAGAGGATCACCTGCCCATCCTCTGTGCAGGTGTGCTACTTACAGTATTTAATTGCATATAATTTAATTATATCATCTCCACAGCAGCCTGGGCTTGGGAGGTTTGGGTGATAATTTCTCCTATTCAAGGCAGCTGGAGAACGCACTTTGCTAAAGTAGGGAATTATTGGGTTGTTTTCTTTTCTCCTGGGGAATTCTCTGCCTGTCTCCCACACAATTATTATCAGTCCCATTTTCTATCCTCAGGTCTCAAGAATTTATGTGTAGGCACCAAAAACCAGGGACATACATTTTAGAGAATTCCAAACAATTTTAAACCGCCATGAAGCCTGACTCACAGAAATCTATTTACAAAATCTCTCCTTAGTCTAATGCATTAGCACACAAATATATGCAGAAATCCAAGAATATGCAAAAAACTAGAATTGTTTGATGCTTGGAGTCAAACTCAGTTTTGCCTGTGCCAGACAGAGTTTAGTCATACCAAGCATTTTATAAGGTGAGTATATTTGTAGGCAAACCCCTACAATCATGTTATGGTTGTATTTTGTGTTCTATGATTATTTTTTATACTGTGTGCACAGTTTCTCCATGTACCTTTTCAGATGTTGGAAAGATTTCAGTACCTTAACACCTGACATTTCTCTATCACCTCTCTTGCACAGATCCCAAGGCAATCTAAACCATCAAGTGTGTCTCATAGCAGCACCATAAACTCCATGTAATTATTTCCATTTCAGACACTGGGGAAGCTAACAAGTGACCTGTCTAAAATAAAGTAGCAGCAGAACCTGGAATAGAAATTTGGAGCTCTAGCTCGGAACTCTGATCTCTGAACTAACCATTAAATATCCTGGCTCCTACATGGATCCAATAACTTCTGCAGAAAGAAAGATAAATTAAAAAAGAGCCTGCTATGTAAGGAATCATATTTTCTCATTAGTTCTCTGCTGGTCATTCAGAGAAAGCAGACTCCAGTGGATGGGGTGCTGAGCTTGAGAGACCCAGGCTCATTCTTGATCTTGCACATTTATTCCAAGCATGCCACAGTCTCTGTGGCTGTTTCTTTCCTGAGGAATAAAGTTAAAGATTCTGCCTTATTGAGCCAGCTGGAATTAACCCATTGCTTTAGTTGGTGCATTGCTGCAGAGTATTAAGTAGTATTGAACGTCTGCATGCTAGGATGAAGTTAAAATTAGCCTTTGCTTCAGTTGAAGTTATCTCGATTTATGAGCAACTGCTTCTTGAAGCTTTCCCTCTGCAGAGCTTTTTCTCAGAGCTCTGCAGCTCTGCACTTATGCTTAAGTTAAATGATTGTATCCCACCAGCTCTTTTGAGCAGGATAATTGGCAATTACTTATTTTTGACATATGCAGGAAATCTAGTAAAGCATAATTCAAATTCTGTTAGCAGTGATGAACTCCTTTTGCAGAACAGTGCATTACAGTGCTCATCTCCACTGCCAATATCCCTGGCAGCTTTAATTCAAATCTCAGAAGTATTATGTGCAGCACATTGTTTCTTATCTGCAAGGTCCACGCTAGAGAAATTCTTTTGTTGTGTAACCTTGAATCCTTTTCCTAAACTTTTTGAAACTTCTGCCACTCTTGACTGGTTAAAAAGAAAGCAGAACTGATTTTATCTTGTTCCTCTTTATTTCCATGGCTGAGGCTTTTTGCATAAAGTGTATTAATTATCTCTTGCTCTCGTTATAAACAAATATATCTAGGCATGTAAATTGCCAAGCAGAAGCTCATCTTACTAAGACATTTTTTAATGAGAGTATGAACAAAACTGCCCACAGATATGCCTGGTGGAACTCTACCTAGAAACCAGAGTAATAGGCTCATTACAAAAAGATTACACATTAGATATGCTGCTCCCTCAGTGTGAGTGAGGATTATCTGAGTGCATTTAGAAAAAAAAATAATTTTACCGCTGGTAAATTACACCTTAGGCCATAGGATATAACGAATGTGCAGCACATCATTGTATTTTAGCTGCATCCAGAACTCGATGAATTATCTCAAGTATCAAATCATGCAGTGACTGATTAAAAACTCATTAGTGGTTGTTTTACTTTCGTAAAACTGAAGTTGGTTTAAAGACTGTGCAACAGAGGTAACCCTGGATAAAATTTTACAACTTGGGCCTGTTTCCAGGTAGTAGGAGAATTCTTAGTTTGGTTTCTTTCTGAAGAAGTTAAAAATAATTGAAAAGAAAATATTGGGAGTTACACTGGAAAGGTTTAGATTTTTCTACTTCTTCAAGTCCCTGCCTTAAAGACCTCCATCCATATTCAAATAACATTTCTAGGGAGAAGCTGGCTCACAGACTAAAAAAAAATTCCACCCAACTCCAGCTGAAGACAAATAAGTAAGATTAACTAGGGAAGACTTTGTCCTCAGTGCCTTGTAAAGAGAGAATTTAACTCTTCAGTAATATCAAGGCAACTTTTAGAAGTATGTGCAGCACAAGACAGTATATACTTTATTTTAAAATAGAGCACCACATTTCTAACATTAGTGTTTATTGAGAATTTCTGTACAATTTAATTATGTGGTGTGTGAAGTTATTGATCTGGTAGTTTAAACATTTTTTAAAAAATTCACTCCATTATAAGCTATTGAATTTTGTAATGATGTCATTCTTAGAGCTTACCATTATCAGTGCAATAAAAGAGAAGCCATTTCTAATTAGATTTTCTTAATGTGATACTGTTCATTATGGATTGATTTTCTCTTTCCCTCTGCTATTTCTAAATGAGTTAGGTGAAGTTTCGTTTTTTTGCAAGCAGAGGTTAATTTTCACTGGCAAAGCAGCAGAGAAATTGTACAAAAGGTTTATGAAAACCTCCTTAGGCGACTTTGTCAGATCACCTCCGTGTTATGTCTCAGCACCATTAGCATTCAAGCCTCAAGCTCCAGCTCTAACAGATGCTGAAAGATTTGCAATATTACCCAAACTTGTGAAGAGGCTCAAACTTTTTTCCTGTAATGAACACAGACTGTGCTACAGCAAAGCGCTGCCGCTCACCGGCAATGGGGCTGCTGCAGTGAGGTGATTCACAGAAATAAATTGGCAGCTACTACTGAAGGGATTTGAAACAGGGATTTTAGTGCTGGTAAGCACAGACAAATGAAGGACCTTTCATCGAGGGACCTTCATGAGGTGATGTCGGGAAGATAGGCAGTGTGGGCACCCTGTCTCCACAAACTTGGTACTCCTCTTGGTTATTCACAGCCCAATCTGGGAACAGAGAAACACCACAAGGAGTGAGAACTCCATTTGGTCATAATTTTTAGTTTTCAAATTAATTTTTCAAGTGGCACGTGCTCAGCAAGTGCCAGTTGCTCAGCTCCCACTGGCTTTGGGTATGTAAAGTTCTAAATGGTATGGTTTGAGATGGGGCAGCCAAGAAGCACGTGGACTCTCATGGCCAAGGCGTGGGGATAATGTCAGTTCATACAACAAACTGGTATGAACAGCACAATTCCAACAGCAGCTGGACTGAGCCAACTTCCCTAATGCCATTTACATGAATGCCTTGTTGATTCAAAGATTAGAACTGAGGCAAAATATGAAGAGCTTTCTTTCCATTCAGAAAAGTGCTCTTGAACACAATGCACTGCCATCAACAAGAGTTAAGTAAAGACTCAAGGTCTTTTCTGCCATGATCTGAGACAAAAGTCAGTTTACCAAACACAGAAACTTGGGCACAAGACATCCCTTTACCCTTACACAACTGATAAATGCTTTCCTTCGCTTTGTAAGCCTCATGTATCTCTAAATCAATGACACTATGACTTCCTTTACTTAGCTTGCTGAGATCGAATTAGTTCCATAAAACCACCTATATCCTATTATTTTAGAAAAGTGTAGTGAAAGGCTTTGCAGAGAGTTTTGTTACCAATTTTCCTCTCAGCAAGGAACGTTTCTCCTGCTGTCACCAGGCACATGTGTCACACATGGTGGGAACTAGGAATGGAAGAAGAGCTGCTGCATCCTGGAGAGGCATCCTCTATCTACCAGTCTATAACAAAGGGAAAGTCTTGAAGTTCAGATTGCTGCTGGATTTTTCCCTACATTATTTAAACCATTTGATCATTTAAAAATACTCCTTTTGGATACCATGAACTCAGAGCCATGCAGAGAAGCATGTTTTAAGGCAGACTTCAGTGAAACCATAGGGATTATTGAACACATGATAAAGCAGAAACAATCCCACATCTACAAAGCAGAAGGAAAAGAAACAGAAAGGCAAAAGAAGGGGAAAATTGTGTTGACATCACAGATTGATCCATTCCATTTAGCCGAGTCAATGTGCTGGAGCCCTCTGCCCTGCCCTGCCCACTGTTCAAAGAGCAGTGGAAGAGAAGTATTGATAAAATTGCAGCAGAGGCTGGTGTGCAAACACATCCTGGTGGCATCCTGGCATGCATGGGAATTTAGAAGGGTTAAACATAAAGGCAACAACTCTGGGCTAGAGGAGTTGCTAGGAGATGGTGCCTTGCCTTGACATCATCCATCAGCCTGTGACAAACTGTTCCAACAGCACAATAATCTTATGAGTCACAGGTCTCTGTGTCTCCACTCAGTGTGGAGAAAACAGCTCTCACCCAAGGGTGAAGCATTCCCCAGGCCTTTTACGCATTTTCTTGGATTAATTCTTGTTTTTAAAATAAATGACTGTGGTTTTGCACAGGCCTCAGTAAATTCTACAAACCCCAGCAAAGTTATAGAGGTCATCTTTACTTACACAGTAAGAGCAGTACTGATGCAGCACTCGTGGCAGTCTGGAGAACGCTACTCAGAGCACGAGTCAGGGTTGGATCAAACCCATTGGCAGAATTTCTGCCCTTGAAGTCAAAAAGAACAAACGGATTCCAGGCAATAGAAGCCAGAAGCCATGAAAAATGAGTAACATATGGATTATTAATAGCAGTGCCTGCACCGTGTAAAGCAAGCCACCCTTTGAGAGAGCTGACAGAGTGAGCAAGGTTGTGGCTGGGCTGAAGAGGGGAGGATGTGCTACACCACTGGGTTAGTCCTGTGAACTCTGTAATACTTGCTGCCATCTTAAAACAGAGTCAAACTGAATGGCTGCAGGTTGTACTGCTCCTACTGGTGCTGGCAGGAAAAATGACTCCTGTGAAGAAACACCGATGGAGGAGCTTAAAGAAACAAAATCACAATATTTGTGACCAGTTCTGCTAAGAGAGGAAACATGGTCTTGTCTTTAAGGAATACATGAAAAATCTGGGTGTTTTCTCTCAGTCCTGCTTTGCCACATCTGACAAATCGCTTCTCCTGTGATTGTGTCATTCGTCCCTAAGGCAAGGATATTGATGTTTCCTCTCACATTCTTTCATCTTTTTAGATTACAAATTCTGAAAGGACAGAACATTTATTTGTCTTTATCATTAATGTAGTATGCCAGTGCTTTAAAAGCATTAATGGATTANTTGGGAGATGGAGCGTTGAAACACAGCCCAAGCCGACTGATGTACCCAAGGTCACAGACTGCAGCTGGGCCAAGGCTTTGTCCCCAAGTTTTTGCCCTACACTTTAATCAACAAAATCAGATAAAACAGGTGTGGGAGAGTCTGGGAGAGTCTGGTCTGACTGTCCTTCCAAAAAACTAAATAAACTCCCCCATGGCCATTCCTGAAAGGTGTTCCTCCAGGATGTCCTGTTACACCTGAAGTAGTGGGAATCCCACACTACTAAAAATTGATTCTATTCCCCCTTTGCTTAACATTGCCATTATTTCCTGATGTCTGATAAGAATCATCCATTACTGAAGCCTGTAATTTCTTGCCGTAATCACAACAAATACATGATTTGTAACACTTCTTTCCAACATTTTTAATTCAGGCCTCCTTACAGTGTTGTTATTTCTCACATATTGTACAACGATTTAAACTAAATTCTACAGCAACTCATTAATTTCCTACTGCTGTAGCCTGTGTCCCTGTCCTGTCATCCTTTCAGCTGTGTACCTCCAAGAGATGTTGAGTCTGGCTCTCCTCCAGGCTGGATAAAGCCCCTCAGCCTCTCTTCACACAGCCCCTTACCCAGCCCTTGAAAATTTTGGTGGCCACCCCTGGACTTACTCCAGTTTATTGATGTCTTTGTTTCTTCAGGGATCCCCAAACTGGACACAGTGCCCCAGATGAAGTCTCAGAAGTGGTGGACAAAGAGGAAAGACTAGATATAAAGAGCAGTGAAATTGTCCAGAAATTAAAGGCAATGTTGCCCGTTTTATCTATTGCTGGCCCAGGCTGCCCACAGTAGCCAGGAGATTTATTTTGTAATGGACATGACCAGAGCTGCTCTTCAATCCAGAAGAGAAACCCATATCTAGTTCTGCCAAGAAGTGAATATCAAGCTCAAAAGGTATTCCTCCCATGAAGCATTATAATGCCAATTATAAAAACATCTTTTGGTTTTCACTTCAAAATATATAAATGCACTCCCTGCCCTCTGCACACCAAAAAAAGGAATCAGAGTGCCAAAGATTTTTTCTAAATCATATCTTTAAATAGTATTAGAGCACTACAGTATCAGTCTAGTTTTGCTGATGAATGCTTAATGGTTTTGGCTCATGATTACGCCTCCAATGCCAGAGTAAGTCAATAGGATTAGGTCCATTATGTCTCTCACATCTCTGTTCTGCACAGTTCAACTTCAATAAAATATATTTAAAGGATATTTACCTGTCTCCGAGGGGTGGTGTAAGGATAAATTCAGCAGTATTCCCACAGCAGACTGAAAATATATCTGAAATTTTCAAAGCCACCTAGCGGATTTTGATGTACCGTTCCCATTAATGTCAGTGGGAAGTGTATATCTCAGAAATCTCAGCTGTAAAGCACTGCAATACATGAAGAATAATGGCGAACACAAAATTTAAGTAGGGAGCATAAGAAGATATACCTAAATCAGTGTTCCACATAGACGTTTTATTTCTAATTTTTATGTCCTTATACGGGCTAAGGGAAATGAAATCAGTAAAATGTGAGTCATCTTTTCTAATTACCCCGTTAAAATAAAAACTAATCAAATTATTTTTGGAGATCAAATGTAATGATTGCCTCATTAATATTCTCTCTTTTCCTCAGGATGACCACACTTACCTCATGTTTTTATTAAATTAGGGGATTCTAGAACCAATTGCACAAATTGGCCTAATCTCCTTAGCAATGATTCTATACACTGTATTTGGGAGATTCTGCAATTTGCAACTTGACAGGAAAGAATTTCTGAAGACATTATGTTTGCTCTTTCTTGAGAAGTTTGGCTGCTGTTTAGAATACCTTGGGAAGTTGAAACTCTTGGTTTCTGTAAAATATCTTCCCAGCAAGGAGAGCAGAAAAGAAAGAAGCTGCAAATGGGGGGAAAAAACCCCAACAAACCAAACATGAAAAAAACCCAAACAAACAAAAAAATCCACGTTGGTTTCAATGTGGGTAAGTGTATAGCACACAAAATGAGACAGTGAGTAGGCTCTGCTGATGGATTCCAGGGGTCAAGTACACAGTCCCCTTACTTCTTGGAATGACAAGAATTTCTAGGAAATTGCTTTTGAACCCCGGGAAGCTGTGCAACATATGAGCCTGCAGCTCTTGCCATATAACTCTTTCTCCAGGAAAAAACCTGTGGGGTAACATCAGCTTGCAAGTGATGTGAAAGGAAAATTCTCATTTAGGAGTATTTCATTCTAAATCTTCCCTAGCGTGAAAAGACCATTTGAGTCACCAGGTAATGGAGAAACAGGTTCCTAAGGCAGAGTTTAAGCAGCAATCCTTAATATATTCTACTGCACTTGGAAATACTTTGTAGACTCATAAGCATAAAGATTAAGTAATTTGGAAACAAGGCTCCCATTATCTTACAGATTAATTGAATAATGATATGTTTTAATAGGTGCTTACATCCTAATTCACAAAGTTTACAAAGATTTGGATTCCCTCCAAAATTGCTCATCCCTCCACTCACTTAATTCCAGAGAGTTTAATGACTACACTCTGATGACTTTTAACCAATAATTCCTCTGGAAACTCAGAAAAGCTCTGAAAGGGTAACATAAAAATAAAACTATCTTTTAAAAAGAAAGAAATAAAGAAAAAAGCAAACAACATTTTAAACATTTTCAGAAGTAGAAATATCTCTTGCTATTTTTTCTGGTAAATACAGCTCCTCTGAACGAATATGCTTAAATCAACTCAACTATCAGAAGCAATAAAAATCTGTAACAAAAGGCAAGATAATGCAGTGGTAAAGGAGAACATTTTCAGCCTGCCACTGAGAAACTATTAGCAAATTTAAAAAAAATTAATGGAAGATTATTTTCTAGTAACAACCATTATTCTTAACTTATAAATGTTAACACATTCCCTGTTTTTCAACTACTCAAAAGCTTAATTCATAAGTGAGGGTAACCAGGGATCCTTAAGAATGGTGTAACGCTGTTATTGGAAGCCTTTACATCAGAGTAGGAGGTATGTGAATCCACACCTGAGGAATGGGAAAATTTTAATAAAATATTAATAAATGAACCTGAATGGTTCCAAAAGAATAAGAATTCTGGTGGTCTGCATGAACTTGGGAAAATGTGCCCTGCAAATCCTCTTTGGCTTTTAGTTGTATTTCAGACTGCTACTTTTTTCAAAAACCAAGGAAAAGCAAATCTGAGTTAATTAAGATGAGTTAATTTGAATACAGATGCTAAAAATGTTCATTAACAGTAATTACTTTTTACTTATGAAACTTAAGACCAGACTCAGCTGAGGCTGGAGAACTCACAAAAATGCTCATAGGGCACTGAGAATAAATTAACAGTGTTGTGCAACTGGTTTAGTGAATTATGTTTTGGGGTTTTTTTCTTTAGTCCCTTTTCTGAAACATTACACACTGATCATTGCCAAAAGCAAGATACAAACCAAAAGCAAGGTGCAAACCAATAGATGAACACCTTTTTGACAAGAACTATCAAAGCAGGCACTGGTGGGACTCAGGCTGGACTTGGAACATGGATTTGGCTCAAGCAGAACACAAAATTGCAAATGATGACTGTTTTCCCCTGTGATTGAATTGCTAGGTGTGAAACGAGTCACCCATCTACTCCAGTCCTCCTCAACAACAATGTAAAGGTAGCCTGGAGTGCTGGCACCAAAACCAGTGAGGAAATGTATGTTACATATGGCAGGGGAAGAGTGTGACCTAAGGATCCAAATGGCTATGAAAATGTCAAAGACACCAGGCTAGAGTAATAATTATAAATTCCACATAAAAGGTAACCTCATTGATTTAGAAGATGGTTCCTGCTCCTGCCTCTGTTGTTAATTCAAGTACTTTGTGTCGGGTACTTGCCTTCTAGGGTTACCCTTTTATTGCTGTCTCGGCTGAAATGCCCATTTCCTGTGAAAAATCTCCTCAGTGTACCTGAGGGACAAGGATCTGCTACAGCAGGCACATTTTGATAATAGGAACTTTCAGTAAGATGAATGCTGCTGTGGTCCCAAAGTGTTCAAATCCACAAAAGTCCACTTGACGTCCTCGGGGCAGAGTTAGCACTGACGAGTCTATAGGAAACTGCAGGAGGTTTTAAGTCATTCAACAGCTCCTCTGAATTCTGACCTTTGAGGGAAAAGATACACCCAATCTGTCTGTGCAAACCAGGAGTTCGAGAGCCATCCTACATCAAGATGTCTAGTAGAGAGGAGATATAAATCTTATTAAAAACTTTGAGAGACTGACAATGTCTATTAGAGAAGACCCTGCTCATGAAAAAATGACCATGAGCAATGCCAACGTGATGTCCGTTGTTTCCAAGGATATAAATAAACAATCCAAAGGGATTAGCCCTTCCTCACAGCCATAGTGCTAACGTCTCTGAGGACTTCCCACAGTACAAATGGTCCCAGAGCATGAGTGAATGCCATTAACTCAGTTACTACTTGATGACAGGCACTTAAAACTCCAGACTGTGTCAAAGCTGCTCGTTAATTATTATCATAGCAACACCTGGATGGGGAAAGGTGTGAGGGAGCTGCCAATTCAAAGGATCTGGCAAGAGGTAGCTGGAGCCAGCTATTCTCCCCCCTCCACATCATATAGAACCCTCTGTGTTTGCAGAGTCCTCCCTAAATCACCTTGGCTCATTTATACTCTGAACAACAAGTCTTTAGGGTGAAAAAAATATGGAGGTCACTCCATCCTATTTTCCTTTTCCTTTTCTTTCCCTTCCCCTTTTTTCTTTTCTTTTCTTTTCTTTTCTTTTCTTTTCTTTTCTTTTCTTTTCTTTTCTTTTCT